>LPNX010077617.1:64953-79234 GCA_001517045.1 Pseudotsuga menziesii | reverse complement strand
AGATGTTATGATACTAGAATGATGTTTGGGATATAGTACTCAAACCAGAAAGAAAGAATGTGGTATCTTCCAAATGGATTTGCAAGATAAGATATGTTGTTAATAGAAGTAAGGTAAGAGTTGTGGCTACAGGTTTCTATCAGAAAGAGGGAATTAATTCTGAAGAGACACTTACTCCAGGAAGCAGGGTACACTTCCTTCAAAACTATCATGGTAGTTTCTTCCATGATGAAGTAAAGACAAGCCTTCCTTAATGGTATGATTGAGGAAGAGTTTTACATCGAATAGTCATGAGGATTTGAAGTTGAAGACAGATGGAATCAAGTATGCAAGTTGAAGAAGGCCCTCTATGGCCTGAAGCAATCTCCCAGAGCTTGGTATGGAAGAATAGATAGTTTCCTGATGAGCATGGGCTTTGCCAAGATTAAAGTCGATCCTAACCTTTCCTGCAAGGTTGTAGAAGATGTACCTATCATTCTATTACTATATGTGGATGACTTATTCTTGACAGGGAATGAGAAACAGATCATGGAAAGCAAGAAGAAACTAGCAAAAGAATTTGAGATGAAAGACCTTGGGTTAATGCATTATTTCCTAGGTCTGGAAGTATGGCAAAGTTCAGAAGGAATATTTCTCAACCAGGGAAAGTATGTGGTAGAGATATTGAAGAGATTCAATATGTTGGAATGCAAAGTCATGGCCACACCCATGGACTCCAAACTGAAGTTGTTAGTTGATTACTCATTAGAGTTAGTGGATGTGACTCACTATAGACAGATCATTGGGTCATTGATGTACTTAAAAAATACTAGACCAGACATTTGTTTTGTTGTGAACACCTTAAGTCAATATCTTGTTCAACCAAGATGGGTTCACCTAGTAGCTGCAAAACATGTGATGAGACATCTGAAAGGGACTATAGACTTTGGTCTATACTATGATGGTAGCCATGAGTATAGATTGTATGGCTACACAGATGCAGATTGGGCTGGAAGCATCGTAGACAGGAAAATCACATCAGGTATATGCTTTTGTTTGAGGTCTACCGTGAGTTCATGGTTTAGTAGGAAACAGTCCAGTGTTTCTCTTAGCACGGTTGAAGCAGAATACATAGCAGATTGCTCTACTAAGTTGTGAAGCCATATGGATTCAGAAGCTAATATGAAGTCTCTTTGACCTGAATATGGACACTACAATGATTCTATGTGATAACCATAGTTGTGATGACAAAGAACCCTGTGTTCTGACGTAACACGTAGAAATCCGGTATTTCTACATACAAGATAAGATGCATATGATGGTGATTTAGTATTTCTATACTTAATATAGAGATGATGATGTTTCAGTATTCCCATACTGAAGATATAGATGATGATGATTTAAGTATTCCCATACTGAAGATATAGATGATATTTCAGTATTTACATACTGTAGATATAGATGATGGTGATTCCATATTTCTATACTAAATATAGAGATGATGATGCTTTCAGTATTTCTATACTGAAGATATAGATGATGATGCTTTTAGTATTCACATACTGGAGATACAGATGGTGATAGATCAATATTCAGATACTGAAGATGTAGATGATGATGGTTTGGATGATGATGTACTGACAAAGGCTCTGCATCAAGTAGAGTTCGAACACTTTCAAGACAAAATTTGGTGTTGTTCGAAAAGGCCTTCCTCGAAAGGGGGAGTAGTGATGTTGCAGTGGGATTGTATAATCCTTGGGCATTTTCCCTAAAGTGATCCAGAGACCTCGGTCCTCGAGAATGAAGAGGGATTGTATCATCCCAGGACATCTATCCATAATAGATCCGGTGACCTCAGTCCTCGAGAACATGGTGGGATTGTATCATCCCTAGGCACTTGCCCTAAAGTGATCCAGAGACCTCGGTATTTAATAATGAAGAGGGATTGTATCATCCTGGGACATCTATCCATAATAGATCCGGTGACCTCGGTCCTTGAGAATGTGGTAGGATTGCATCATCCTTGGACATCGTCCTAAAGTGATAGGGACTGATTCTCCCGTAATCAATCCGGTGGCTTCGGTCCTCGAGAATGTGGTAGGATTGCATCATCCTTGGACATAGTCTTAAAGTGATAATGACTGATTCTCTCGTAATCAATCCGGTGGCTTCGGTCCTCGAGAATGTGGTAGGATTGCATTGTCCTTGGACATAGTCCTAAAGTGATAGGGACTAATTCTCCCATAATCAATCCAGTGGCTTTGGTCCTCGAGAATGTGGTATGATTGCATCATCCTTGGACATAGTCCTAAAGTGATAAGGACTGATTCTCCCATAATCAATCTGGTGGCTTCGGTCCTCGAAAATTTGGTAGTATTGCATCGTCCTTGGACTTAGTCCTAAAGTGATTGGGACTGATTCTCCCGTAATCAATCCGGTAACTTCGGGTGTCGAGAATGTGGTGGGATTGTATCATCCCTGGCCTTTAAGTCCAAAAATGATCCAAATACTTTCTGTCTTTGAGTTGTGGATTGTAGGTTGTTGCTGATGATGATGATGCCGTATTGATAGAAAGATCAGAGTATGATGATGATGACATACTGATCGAAAGATCAGAGTATGATGACGTACTGATTGAAAGATCAGAGTATGATGATGACGTACTGATCGAAAGATCAGAGTATGATGATGATGACGTACTGATCTAAAGATCAGAGTATGATGATGACGCACTATGATTATGATGTTTCTGATTGAAAGATTAGAGTATGATGATGATGTTTCTGATCAAAAGATTAGAGTGTGTTGATGATGTTTCTGATCGAAAGATCAGAGTATGATGATGATGTTTCTATGTTGATGATGCTTCTGATCGAAATATCAGAGTATGGTGATGATGTTTCTGATTGAAAGATCAGAATGTGATGATGATTATGATCGACAAATCAGAATATGATGATGATGATGTTGCTACTGATCGAAAGGGCAAAGTGTTGATGATGATATTGCTGATCAAGAGATCAAAATACTGAAGATGTTTCTGATTGAAAGGACAAAATGCTGAAGATGTTGTTGCTGATCGAAAATTCAAAGTGCTGAAGATGTTGCTGATCGAAAGGTCAAAATGCTGAAGATGTTGTTGCTGATCGAACAGTCAAAGTGCTGAAGATGTTTCTGATCGAAAGGTCCAAGTGCTGAAGATGTCGTTGCTAATTGAAAGATCAAAATGCTAAAGATGTTGCTGATCAAAGATTGAAGATGTTGCTGATGATGAAGACTGAAAATGAAGACTACATGATGTTGAAAAGATTCCAATGATTTATAGATGTGTTACCCTGCTAATGTTGATGATGTCCCCTATCTCTACTCTTGTTATTGTTGATGTTGCTGTAGAATACCCTTCTCGTTAAGGGGGAGTGTTGAAATATTGTAACTTTGAAGAATATTCTATATGTATCTTTTTGTGGTCCCCGATGGTCCTACTGGGAGAACCACTTGTATTAAATTGTACCCCGATGCTCCTAATCAGAAGAACTAATAAGAGTCATGAGGTAGTCCCCTCTAATTGTAAAGGTGGGTCATCAGCACCCTAGTGTGTTTACTTGAGCCTACATGTGTAACTCGAGCCTACATGTCAAATGAGTTAACTTAAGTGAACTGATGAATATAAATAGAGGTGTAGTGCTCCTCATTTGTGACACACACACTCTCACTTGTGTAGCACATTAGTGGAGAAGAGAAGTAGCTGGAGAAGGAGGAGGACCAGGATTTGATCTCCTTGCTAGTTTTATCTTTTATCTTTTTGGGGCATCTATATTGAGGAAGATTTTGCTGGGTTTTTCCCTTTAGGGTTTTCCCAGGATAAATCTTTGTGTTCCTTTTTTATGGTTGTGCTTGTCTATCTTTCAGTGATCCTATTTATATGCTTTTGTCATGAAAATGAAATGAAATACTGATGTCTTAGCTAAGCATATGAAAATTTAACAATTTCTGCACTAGTGTGTCTTTCATGTTATATGGGATCCATCTCTTTGAATATCCTCTTTAACTGGATCCATATCTAAAGTTGATTCCCTATTCTCTCAATTACTTTCTCCCTAGTAGCCACACTTTCCAATGTATCATATTAAGGGTTCGTGTTCCTTTTCTCCATTAGATTCTCTTTGAAATTTTCCTTTGGCCATATATCTTAATTTCCATTCCAAGGGTGAGGTAACCCAGTTTTATTAGCTTTTCAAATCTATCTTTGAAACCATTGACATTGTTGACTAAGGCCTTCATGTGGATCTTGTTCCTCATCCACTGATCTTGTTTAGTAATCATTTGTATGGCTATTTTAATGAGCTTATATTTTCTTGTAATATGCATCTCCTCCAACTGTCTTTTTCTCTTACTATAAATACATATTCATTTATTTTCTCTGCTTCTTTAGGCTTGTTACCCAACTATGCTTCCACTGACCCGACTTTTGCTCTCATGGCCTTGTACATTTCTATCTCTTCTTGAATTAGCACAAATTTTTCCCATTCCTTCATCAACAACTTAGTTATTTTATCCCATACTGTTTGATTTGTTCTTATTACTATGTTATCAACCTATATATCTATTATTAACCTAGTAATCTCACTTTTTTAGATTATCAACTTCTAGGTCTAGGTCATGGATGGCATCTTCTTTTCATGCTCTATCTCCTTCAAGCTCAACTATTCTTTTATTTGTCTTTGCAATGTCATCTTCCATATCCTTTAGTTGATCTTTTATTATTGGTTGAGATGTATGCTGAGTAGTAGTATCTTCATCGATGGAATCTAAGTCCACCACTTTTGTCCCTTTCTACTGCTGTAAAGGATCTCTTGAGGTCTGCCATGATTCTGCTATTCCGACTGTGTACTTGAACGAAATATTTGAACAACATTCTCAATTGATATTAATGGTTGTTGAATGTTTAGGGAAGCAACTTCAAGTATGATATTTTCTACTTCCCAATATTTATCTTCATCTAACTTCTTGAAGTGCATCAAATTGGCGTATAGTCTTTCAGTTTACTTTTGGGCCTCTCTCACTTTGGAGTTTGTACAGACTGAGTAGATGAGATCTTTAATTGTTTCCTGAATTTTTCAATCTCATTGTCTTTTTCCTTAAGGATGTCTGTAGAATGTGTACCATCACTAGGATTTGTGCTTAGGGATATGATTTTTCTCTCTAAGCCCCTTATCACAACTTGTTTGGACCTTACTGTTAGTTTTTACTCTTTCCAAATTTATTCAAACCTCTTGAGATATGTTCTAAGTCTTTTTTGTCTTGATGGATTTAACTATATATTTACATGTCATGTCACTTGTTTTCTTATAAAAATCCACCTTGTACAATGGTTCAAACTGATTAAAATGCATTTCATATTCATCAACTCTCCATTCTACTAAACTAGTAAGATTTGGTACTATGGTTTTCACTATGGACCATATTAGATTGTTTTATTTATGGTATACTACAATGAGAATATTTTTTCCTGTTGGTGCTATCTCTTTCCTAAATTCATTCATTTCTGAGATATTTCTATCTTCGACACCCATGTATTTACTATGAATATATGTTTGTTCTTAGACTAACGCTATTGAAGGTGACTGCGAAAGTCCAATGATAAGAATCTTGGGGTATATGAATTCCATAGAAGGATATTGGGTGAATTTTATCCTTGATCCCTTTCCTTTGTATACCAGAGGAGGTCTAACTTGCATCACATATGTCGGTATATTTTCTTCTTCTTCTTGCAGTTCTTCCACTCTTTTCCTTTTGGATGGATGACCATGCTTAACTTCATCTACCTCCATAACATAAATTATCTCCTTAGGCCCTATTTTTTGAACTAGTAGTACTTTTGCTTCCTCCCTTAGTTTCCTCTTGGCCTCTTGTACTTCCTCCCAAGTTTCTTTGTTAGCTATGTTTTCCCATTCCAGCCTTTCTTGATAATCATATGGAGAGTTATTTTTCTCTAACCTCATATTTGTGATTACTCCATGAGGATCATAGTTCATAGGCTCTTATTTTCTTAAATTTAGTTTCCTTAACAAACTCTCAATGTAGTCATAAGCCTTTAACCATGTAAACTAGAAAGGGCCTACCTCTTGAGGTAACATGAAATTTCTGCCATGTCAGAAATTTCTGAAGTGTCTTTCATATACCTTAAACCTATGCCTTGCATATTCTAATGTGAGTAACCTTGGTGTGAAGAAGGAAGGTGGTTTATAAGGTTCATATTAATAGCCATACACCCTGATTACTGTATAATCTTTAAATGAGAACCAAACTCTAGTCATGGTATCCTGAGTGAATTTTAACCACTTTATATTTTCTAGGAACATTCTAGCAGGTGAATTATCATGGATAATTTGATATGCGATAGTCATCACTTGGTTTGTAAATTCTAGGAAACTAGAATTATCAGGCCTCCTTAAGATGATGTTAGTCCATTTGTATACTGGGAGTGGATTTCCCTCATCATCTTCCATGTTTAATTTCAGGTATTGATAGGATTCATGGTTTTGATGAAGAAACTTATAGAAAAGGTAAGAGGGGTATGTAAACTGGGTGATGATGGGACATTCTTCAAGATTTTCTATCATTCTATGGATAATGTGGTCACATAAATCATATTTGGGAAGAGGGATTCCATGTATTGGGGTTAGAATGAAAAGAAAACCTAGAGTCACTACATCTACCAACTCATCAGTGTTTTATCCTATGACTGTGAATATGAGGTAAATTATCCTCCTGGATGCTTCAGAGAAAACTATGCTTCCATATGGTGGGGGAGTAACAATAATTGTTATCCCTTGGGCTAGACGCTGTAATAGAAAGAGGTTCATGTTTGAAGGGACCAGGTTCTAGTATGCATAGGCTAAGGATATTTTGTCTAGTATTTTAAATGCTTCAAACTTAGGGATACACGATGCTATTTTGAGGCTATGAGTATATATGCTACATACAACTTTTCTATGACTTGCCAATAGTATGGCCTTATGGATACGAGAGTATAGGTTAGCACACCACATGATGAATTTCGGGAAAAATACTGACCTTAGGCATACGGTATTGGAAAGGGTAGATCCCCATAGGTTGAAGGTGTCTTAGCCTACAATAGATAGGAATTTGAATTCCTGGAGGGTTCTCTCTAAGTCAAAAAACTTTATTAGGGTATCCGATATGTTGTCCAATTTATCATTTACATGTTTATCCCTGATAAAAAGGTCTTTGGACAGGGTGGGTTTTAATTGTTTGTCCATTTCATAATTAATTTAAAATTCAAATAGGTGAAATTCAAATAGGTGGGAACATAGATGAGATGGTAAAAGTGTACAATTATAGAATTACGTAGGTGCTGGTTGAAAATGATGTATAGGTGTGACTTCTGGTGCTAGTTGGGCAGGTCCATTGGGATGACATCTATTTTCTTCAAAGGAATGTTAACTTCACAACTTTCCTCTAGTGATTTCATATATTTTAACCTCGAAATATTTCACAAATGTAAGCATTTTTTTGGCGTCCTTTTTGTTGATGGTGTCTATGGTCAGTACCCCTTGGAAAATTTTCAAATATTATTGGATGTAGATTACATCACCTTGTTGCGGTGGGGTCCTTTACCATCGGGGGTTTTGGGAAAAACTGATGGTTTTCCCAAAACCACAACTCCTTGGTTGAAGGCGGTTTCACAAAAACGTTTTGTAGAGGAGTTTCCAATAAACTTTGAGAACCTATACCCATTTTGTCGTATTCAACTCCTTGCAACCCAAAACATATGTCGTATTGTTTTTCGAGGAGCTATTAATCTCAACCATTGATCTGGCCATCAATTTATTGCTTAGGCAGACACCGTCCATTAACACTTTGTCATTTCAGCGCAATCTTCACATCTTCGTCGCTGATATTTTAAATGATTAATGACTATCCTATGCTTACCCTTAATTCCTTGCGTTTGGCCTCTAATCACATGCTACACCAAAGGCTAGGGAGAAATCTCATCTAATTTTATTTGTAATTTTTCCATATTTTTTTAAGTTGTATAATATTTGATTTGATTTTCTCAACTCCAGTCATAGTAGCTTCTTGTATAAAACCTATGAAGTTGTATCAAGTACAACATTACCATTGGGCCATTTCATATATTGATACCACTCTTTCCTCGACTTCTATAGAGAAGGTAAAATATCTTGAGCCAACACATTATCTATCTCATTCACTTTGGTCTGCTAATTTTGAATTGTTTTTGGAGAATCTTCCTTTTTAATTTCATACATTGTTGTCCCTACTGCCTCCTGAATCATTGACAAAATATCTGGCGGCTTCATGTTGAGAAATTTAGTAATGCATCCTTGCATAATGAGAAAATGTGGATTGTTTACATTGAGCTAGACATAATAGAAAAGGTTTTGGACATGCGATGGTTGTGAAAGGTGGCCATTAATTCATTACTTACTTCAGGCACCAACAACTATTTTTTAATACATAATATTTCAGTACAAAATTATATTCATATATGAATCTGTCAAATTGATCTTTGTGTATATTTTTAGGAAATGCACTCCTAGGTCACCAAAATGCACACAAAGGGATCAAGAATTCATGCCTAGGGATCATATCAACTTCATCAGGATTGTACCCACTCAAGCAATGTCTTTTCAATTCCAAATTCCCATTTTGTTAAAGAAAAATGCACGCCCAAACCTTCAACTGACTAGATTCTTCCTTTTGACTGTCATCTTCATAAAATGCACGCATAGAAAAGTATAATGCATGCCAAGAGAACATATTTGATTGGTTTGTATTAAAATTTGACACATGAATTCGTTGTGTCATGATACACACCCATGTACTCAAGTTTTCCTCCTTTGTAGTTTTCTTGGGTGGATTTAAGGTCTAGAAATCTAATCTTTTAATGCTTCCACCGATGTCATCAAGCATCAAACAACTTGTACTATGAAATGAGAACTCAACACAGTTCTCATTTTTTTCTCTCCTAATTTTAGTAGCTATTTTTATGTCCATTTAAAAAAGGGTTGATACAAGTATCACACATTTTCATTTTGAGGCATTTTTTGGGGACTTTGAATGATCTTTGTCGTAAAATAATATTAATTTCTATTTTCAAGTGTGGTTTTTAGAAATTTAACAAAATAACATACATTTAGAAGAAAGTTATACTTAAAAACATATACATTTTGCAATTTATTCTTTAAAATAAGATGTTTTTATAGACAAAATAAGACATTTTTATGGGCAAAATTGTAAGAATTCCCAGAAAATAAAGACTAAATTAAAACCATTTTCAATGGATTTTGAGAGATTTTTTGTATAAAAATGATACTATTTCTTACTATTTCCCAAAAAGTGGCTATTCGCATAAATTCAAGAAAAACTATACCATATATTTGTAAATAACATATTAAAAACAATATATATAGAAAAATTATTTCTAAAATAAAGTATGAAAGTAAAAACAATACTAATATATCTTATCAAAATGTTGTCAAATTTAACAATTTTTTCAAGACATGAAACTAATCAACAATTTCATGCAAGCCAAATTCTTCATCGAAATTGGAATTTTTTGGAGCTTTGATTTCTTCCGAGATATCAATGTCCTCTTCCATTGGGTCTTCTACATTTGCAAGGTGCCCAAAGTGCTCCTTTCCAAACATACTTTCTAATGGGGGTTGATGATCTTTTGACATATTCACCACAAGTGTTTCACTAAACTCTCCTTTATTCAAACTAACTTCTTGCAATTCATCTGGAAGAATTTGAATAAAATTAATTATTTTCTTGATGTAATTGCATTGCAGTGGATCAATATTTATTGATATGCAATTTCTTCCTTTATGTAAGGAACATGCTATTGTTGTACCTAATCACCAAAAACAAAAAAAATAGTTAAGTCAAATATCATAAAGGAGCATACTTTAAAAAAATTAATGAAGAATAAAAAAAACAATAAAACTTGAAATATGCTTTTGTATGTTATATAAGAAATTTTACCTAAGTTTGAGAACAAATCTAAGATCCAATATCCTTCTCTTGAAGACGTATCTATGAGATAATTAATCAACGATTATGGCTTTTGATAGATGTTTATAGTTACTCCTTTCAAATCCCTTTCTTCATATGTTAATTTTTTAACCATGACATTATAAGTCAACATATGACTATATTTTCCTTCACTGTTTTCATTAATTAAAAGAGATGCACAAGTCTCATCTTTTGTCCAAGTTGCAATATGTATGTTTCAATATCATTAAAAAATGGATCACCACTGGAGCTACCAATATTTGGCTTTTTCCTGTAACCAAAATATAAAAAAACGAATTTAATTAAATTATCAATAAATATATTTGATTTTTAAGTTCAAAAACTTGATAATATAGTGCAAATATCTTACCAATAAAGTTGCTTCCTTGTTTTTGATTTCCCCTTGAAGGATGTCAACAACCCCTCTAATTGTGTGTCTAAATGGAAAATGACAAATCTCCATAGTGGTGATGTTGTGACATCTAGAAATTCTGAAACCACTTTATTGAATGATTGGTAAGTATAAGGCTCACAATCATAAGTAGTGTTTCAAATATTGTATCCATGAGGGATATCTACAATAACTAGGGCATACTCCTTTTTAGGAACAATTTTTGCAATGTCTGCACAGTCACTTAAAATGACTTTATATTGCACAATGTCAATCCCATTCCAAATATATTGATCAAGTGTATCATCAAGTCCAACGTTTGCAAGACGTTGTCTCCTTTTTCGTTCTATTTTGTCTCTTTGGATATGAATTTTGAAGGACTATGGTACTCCATTCGTACCCCTCTTTGGCATCTTCAAATGAGAATTATCTCTATAAGTAATAAAATAGAAATGAATTGAATTACAAAATAAATAAAAAAGGATGTATCATAGATAAAAATACATTCTTGAATGCAACAAAAAATTGTTTTAAGGTTTCTATCAATCTTGGTTCTGGATAGTTGCATTTGATATCATCCCAACTCTTCTCATTCAACATTATAACCATATCCTCTTCTATTTTCATGTAAATCCTATGACTAGACTATGAAACAATAAATAATATTTACAATCATATATAAAAATATACCATAATACTTAGAACATAACAAAAATGTTAAACTCAAGGAAAACACATCGTACCATAAAAAACATAAACTTACTTGTCAAATTCATTGAACATTTCCTCCATGGATAATTCACCTGAATTTACCCGTGACGATATTGTAGCTATTAGTGTTTCATCCTTCACACCTTGCATTGTTATCCAAGGTGTAATAGTCACGCCTTCTGGAAAATTGTTGACGTCTCGACCTATCTTAGCACCGGTCCATGGAACAACTTTACTTTTCTCACTTTTTGATTTTTTTATGCTAATATTCTCCCACATGATAAATATGTTCTCAAACAAATCCCATGTTTTCCCTACTCTGAATTCCAACTAGAAATAGCGATCTATGGCTCTAAATGGATCACTTCCTTTGGCATTTTTTGTTTCACGTTATCCTCTTTAATAGGGATACCTATTTCTAGAAAACATTGTTTCCAAAAAATTGCATCAACTTTATATTTTTCCCCACCACATATCTGGAAAAAATCATTGTGGATAAATCTCACCCTTTGAATAAATTTCATACTCATCCTATATTGACTATCTTTGTTATGATCCCATGGCAACAAATTTGCTTCCACATCCGTTAAACCAACACAAATGATGAATTTCATCGTTTCAAAAATAGCGTTATTGGGATATTATTGCATCAACTCTCATCTTTCCTCTAGAGGATGATCCCCCCCAAGAACATAATATTTGTAATGAAAACTTCTTGTTTGATCAAATTCCTCTCTAGTAAGAAGATATTTCGAGTCAACAAGGACTAGGTAGTCAACCACATGTGCATAGGGATTGTGCCTCATCAATGTTTTGAAGTTGTGAATATGCCAGTGATGTGGTTTTTTGATTCTAAATTAATATTTCCCTTTTGTTGGCCTATAAATTTTATTCACATTCAACTCAAATGTATGTCCATTTTTAATAAATTTATCCCTCCACAATCTCTCTCAAATGGAATTTTGTGTTGAGTTGACAATGCCATTATCTAGATCAGCACATGGACTAATTATTTCCCTACTAGCCCAAGAATTTTCACTTTCATATTCAGGGATAAAATTGGATTCAGTAACAATAGATCTAATCCTTTTCTGTCTTGAAGGGGTTCTTTCTAAATCAACAATTCCGTCATCAGGAATTGAAACACCCTCAACCATATTTCTTATATGATATTGATTCTTACTCTTACCAACATGAGTAGCAACCTCATTGGAAAAAATTTCAACATGTTCACTTGGGTGAGATGAAGATTTAAATGTAACCTTTCTAAGTACTTGATTTGATTTTCATATTCCCTTTCCTCTTTGTGCTTGTACTTCTTCAGTTTCAACATTTGACACTTGTTTCTTCTTCCTTGATTCTTGTCCCTTTTGAAGAGAGGAATTAACGACATCCATAGGATTCTCCTCTGTATAATAAATTCTATTCAACATGTTTGAAATCGACCTAGCAAAATCCTCCAAAATAAAAACATTATGATATTAAATCTATTACAATGCGATATCCAAGCTATAAGAAAACCAATTTAGAAATAATATCAATATTGAAACTTACTCTCCCACTTTCAATATCATGCACAACCCCTTCAAAAAAGGTTGTGAAAGTTTCTTGAACATTATATTTTGAAACCTTCAAACAATATTGGATTTTCATAAACGTCTTCGCTTGTTTCACTTGTGCATAAACAATTTTTGTATCTGGCATCACACATATATCTCTCAAAAATACCAATGAATGGTAATTTGATTGAAGATATGGAAATTGCAAAAAATATAAGTGAATAATACCTACTTTGCCTTTATATTTTTCCTTCAAATGCCAATAATACTTTTTTTCTTCTGCTGCTGCATATTTCCATTCTCTAGCATTCTTGATTTTTAATTCCTCAAAGGTAAAAACTTCATCTCGAGGCTCAACAATATCATATGCCTCAACTATTTTTTTATATGCAATCATCGCTGCTCTTGATCCATAATGTTCATTGATATCTTTCTTGATTCCATTCTCCCTATATCCAAAAAGTATAATTTTAAAATATAATCAACAAACATTCATAATCTAAAAAAATCAACATCAATTGTCACTATAAATTGTATTTGAAAAAAGCTAACCCCCCTTAACCCCCTAACCCTAACATTACANTAATTTTTTAAATATTTTTTAAATTTTTTAATATGTAATGTTTTTGATGTAAGGTATATATATATATATACCTTACATCAAAAACATTACATATTAAAAAATTAAAAAAATATTAACCCCCCCATCCAACTCCCTAAACCCTCCCCTCACATTACATTTGAAAATAAAAAATAAAATAATTAAAACCCCTCCAAAACATTATATTAAAACACCTAAACTAAAATAAATAAAATCCCCCTAACTCCCCCACCATAAAAAAAGATATTATATTAAAACTAAAAAAAGAATTCAACCCAGCCTAACTCCATCCCCCAAAAACATTATTGAAAAAAAATTAAAAAAAAAATTTCCCTCCATCTCTCGCCCCTCCTTTCTCCCTCCTCCCTTCCCAGTGCCCCTACACCTCCACGCCCCTCCCTTCTCCCTCCTTCGTCACCCATCCTCGCTGCTCCCTTCTCCTCCTCCTCATCGCTCATTTCCCCCTATCCTCTCTACCTCCATGCCCCTCCACCTCTGCTCCCGCCCCTTCTCCCTCCTCCCTTTCACGGCAACGCTCCACCTCTGCTCCCCTCCCTCCTCTTGCACCCCTCCAATTCCCCGCTCATACCTTCTCCCTCCTCCCTTCCCCCATGTCACTCCACCTACCCCCCCTCCCTCATCCCTTGTCCACTCATCCCTTATCCCTCCTCCATTCCTCCCTCCTCCCTTCCCCACGGCCATCCCTTTTCCACCTCCCCCTCCTCCTTTATCATTGCATTTGTTGGACCTTCCTTCCCCCGGGTGCCAAAGGGACACCCCTCATGTGTGGTGTGATTTGTGGTTGCATTTGTTGGAGATCTACTCCCTTGGGCACTAAAGGGCCACCCCTCACAGGCATCGTGATTTGGAGGAGGGGGGAGGAGAGGGGAGAGGAAGGGAAATAGAGGGGAAGTTGGGCCAACTATGAGGAAGGGAAGAGAGAGAAGGGATGGGTAGGGGAAAGGAGGATGGAGGAGA
>LPNX010077617.1:5000-64066 GCA_001517045.1 Pseudotsuga menziesii | reverse complement strand
TAAGGGGGATAAGAATGGGTTTGTAATTTTTTTTAAATTTATATTAATGTAATGTTGTTGGGGGGTTTAGGGGTTTAGGGTTGGTGTTATTTTTGTGTTATTATTATAATGTTGTGAGGGGTGTTTAAATTTTTTAAATTTTTTCTTAATGTAATGTTTGGGTGGGGTGGGGGGATTTAGGGGTTTAGGGTTTAAATTTATTTTTAAATTTTTTATTGTAATGTTGGGTGGGTTAGAGGGTTTAGTGGAGCTAGATGGAATTTAAGTAGGTTTATTTTATTTTTTTTAAACCAAAACAAAAATTCCTAAGAAAGGGGGCACGCCTTCCTTCAATTAGCACTACACCCCTTCACAAAAAAAATAAATTACATTTAAAAAATAAAATTAAAACTCACCCGAAAAATAGTAGAGCCTCCTCTTTTGAAAGTGCTAGAAGATCCTTTGGAATCTTCTGGTTCTTCTTTAAAGCCCTCCGTGAATTGATCCAAAGTCTAAACAAGAGTGAATTTATAAAATAGATTATGTTTAAATTTAACACTTTTAAGAATTCGGGATAAACAGAATGTGAAAATGAAAAATAAATAAAACCATAAAATAATCAATGCCAACTTAATAAAACCATAAAATTTTCATTTCCAAATTAACTATAAAACTAACAAATTTATTAAAAACGAAAAAAATAACTAACCTTGAAATTGTTAGTAAATTTCTCCAAATTCAATGATGAATAGTAACAAAACTAAATGGTTTATATAGCCTAGATTAGGTTTAACAGTACTTGTTTTATGAATGTGGAATTAAACGAAAATGTAAATAAACATTACTTTATTGCAAATTGTACATAAAATATTTTACACGCAACTTCACTAATTTTATGTCTGGGAATAAAAGTAGGTAATTAGTTAATACATAATTTCAAAGTTTTGTATATCATAAATTTGAATTTTTTACTAGTTTTATGAATGTGCTTGAAATGTGCACTTTAATTTTTGGTGTAAATTTTGGAGGGAAGATTTGGAGAGAAAATTTTGGAGGGGAAATTCCATTCTCATAGCTATAAGATGGTTGGTTGACATTTGCACCATTCTACTTTTTGGCGAGGACTATGGTAAAAGTTCATTGTCTTATCTATTAATATTTTTCTATAATTCTATCTTTTAGTGAGAAGTCATGGACTCATCTAAATTAAACTCCAATATAAATGAAGAGTTGTATTGTTCATATAGCCAAGATAATGGAAGTGCAAGCAATCTAGTCAAATATGTTGTTCAATAATTTCCTAATTTTGAAGATTTTGAAGACACTAGTAATCAAGGGCAAGAACGTGATGGTGATTATGATGATTATGAATGTATTTCTCCAACTGGTAATCCTAAACACAATAAGCAAGATGATGGCAATTTTCCTCCAAGCAAGGATTTTCAAGGCACCAATGATGATTATCTCCAAAGCGAGGATTTTGATGGGACTAATGATGATTTTGTTGAGAATGCATGCACCAATAATGATGGATTTATTCATAGAAAGGATTTTGATGGGACAAATGATGATTTTCATTCAAGCAAGGATTTCAATGGGACCAATGATAATTCTCATCCTACGTGCAAGGATTTTAATGGGACAAATGATGATTTTCCTCCCAATGAGGATTTTAATGGGAATGATGATGGCTTTCCTCCAAGTGAGGATTTTAATGGGATGGATGATGATTTTGGCGAGAACAAATACATCAATAATGGTGAAGATGATTTTCCTCCAAGAGAGGATTTCAATGGCATTCATGATTGTTAGTTTTTATACATTAATTTCATTGGATCTTTATATGAAAGAATAACAATCACATAAATATATCCAATATGCATAAGATACACAAGATATACAAGATACACAAGACACGCAGATTTTCATTGGTGAAACCATGAAGGAGAAAACCCCACAAACTTCCTCAAAATTGTTTCGTCACTAAGACAATATCATAAGATGGAAAAAACCAAGAACAATATGTCTTCTGTAACTCTTTCTCTTTCTCCTCATCCTCTCTTTCCTAAAGCGCACATGCGAGAGTTTGAGTGTGTGTCAAATGAGGAGGGTGCCTCCCTATTTATATCCCTCATGTGAATTGACCTAAAACATGACTGGGACGACCTCTTAACCTAATAGGGATGAATTCACCTAGGGAGACTCAACAATAAACTTTATTATATTCACCTTGGGGACTAAGTCCTTGACTTACAATAGAGGTTGTGCCTCGAGGACCATATACAATGACATCCCGAAAGGAGGAAAACACATATCCGATGGGGGTAAAACAATATACAATGATAATATACATAAGAATATCTTCTGAAGTTACAATTACAACAACACTCCCTCTTAACTAGGAATGTATTCTCTTGCCATAGTCATCAACACATATGGTCATGTCATCATCATCACTACTTCCATAGTCCTCATCTTGTCCAATCTATCTGTCATAGGAAGTTTCTACAGAGACAACCCTGTTTCGTGCCGAGTGTAGGCCTAGTCCTCATCTAGGTATTCATCATATCCATGAGCAAGCCATCATGTAGGTGCAACCTAGTACTATTCATTAAATTTCCAATGCAATCACCTGTGTCTCCTACCGTCATCTTGTTGTATCTAGATAATCTCATTATCCCACACAAAACAAATGGAGCACACAAAAAACATCCTTGATGCATATCACAGACTACCTACGCTATACCAACATAGGAGCATGCACGAATATTTTATGTCACCAAGAAAAACTACATCTTCCACTATGCGAGAATCACCTAGGAGCACACCAAGTACATTACATCTCTCTATAGTCAACTTGCATTCTACCAACATAAGAGCATGCTAGGATATTTCACATCACTAAGACAAACTACATCTACCACTATGTGATAACTACCTAGGTGCACACAAAGTTCCTTGTGACCTAACCATATCCAACATGGGAACACACAAATACAAGGACTGATTACAACTGAACAACCTGCGTACCATGCCTAGATATTTTCCATTCCAACTCAACCTCAAGGAATTCTTACATTCAAAAAACATACGTCTAGGATCTTTTACACTTCGGATAACCTTCCAGGGCTTATTACCTCTGAGAAAATTGCGTACCACGCCAGGATATTTTACACTCTAGGACAACCCACAGGACTGATTACATCCAAGCAACCTATGTACCCCACCAAAATATTTTACAATCCGGGACAACCTGTAATAGGACTGATTAGGTTCGAGTAGCCAACCTACCATGCCAGGATATTTTACACTCCAGGACAACCCATAGGACTAATTACATCTAAGAAACATGCGTACCATGCCAGGACAACCTATAACAATATTGATTACATCCGAGAATCCTGTGTACCATGCCAGGATATTTTACACTCAAGGACAACCTGACTACTTTCCCATGTGAGATATCATGCATCTATGTATTCTTCTCTCTCGCCATCTCTATCATAGAAGCATTCTAGGATCTTTTACATCACCATTATAACCTGTAACTCCGACCATGCTAGAAATTGTTACTCCCTCTTTCTAGGGGCCTCTTTCTAGATCACATTCAAGAGTTTCACTACTCCTCTCAAAATCATACAAAAAATGCAAGTCAAATCAAACAAATCAGATAGTAGCTTTTGAATCCATACTACCTCATAACTAGCCAAGCAGGCTGCAACATATTCTACCTTGGTTGTACTCAACGCCACCCAGGACTTCTTCTTACTAAACCAGGAGATCATACTGGATCTCAAATTGAAGCAACATCCCAAAGTTCTATTTCGGTCAGTGGAACTTCCTACCCAATCCTAATGAACATAAGAGTGTAGGTTAATATTTTGATTCATGTCATAATTGATCCCATACTAAAATGTACCCTTCAGGTACCTCTATACATTATTTGCAACAACCAGGTGAACATGTCTCAGATCCGTCAGGAATTGACTCAAGGTGTTCATAACAAAGAATATGTCTAGTCTCATATTCATTAGTTACATCAATGAACCAATCATCTAACGATATATATTTTCATCAATCAAATCTGATGAATCATCACATAGGAGCTTCAAGTTCAATGCCATAGGTTTGGATGTCACCTTGCTGTCCAACATACTGCATAATTTCCTTGACCAAGGAAAATCCCATCTGCACTCTCCCACACCTCCATGCCTAAGATGTAGTGCATCATCCCTAGGTATTTCATATCGAAGTCATCGATAAGCTTCCCCTTTTCATCTATAGTGAGTCCATCCTGTCCTATTACAAACAGGTTATCAACATATAGGAGAAGCATCACTAGTCTTCCGTCTTCAACCTTGAAGTAAAGGTTGGAATCCACTTTACTCTTAGTAAATCCTAATCTCATTAGGAGGTTTTCCATTATGTCGTCCCATGTTAAGATTCTTGAAATCAGAGATATTCTGCAGTCATTCCCTCTGAAGGGGAGAATATCCTCCTTCTTCATTTCATATTGGAGTTACAAGTAGCCTTGTCTACTACTGATCTTCTATGTATCCATCCATGTCATCTCTCAAGGTGATTGGATACATAGATCCTCTATCTCAAAATTTGTTGAAAGTTCCTCTTGCAACCATCTATGAGCTTGTCGTCCTTTGGAGGCTTCCATCTTCAACCTTGTAGCAAAGGTTGAGATATACATCACTCTAGGTGATCTTCAATCTCCTCATTTAACTGTATGTACTATCCCATGGGTTCCTTTTGATCTTGTACAAATCATTGTTTGCACATGTGGTTCTTTTCTCGTTATATAGTTCTACTTCACTGGAGAAGTGTGTATAGTCAATGGAGTATGTCATGCCATAGTCTACTCCCTCTTTATGAGAGAAACCACGAAACTTGATGTGTACTTCTTAATGCTTCCATATGTTTCATGCTTGATATTGTAGATCCACATGGAAGACACTACGGTCTTCACTTTGGGTGTCAGAAATGCATCCTAGAAATCTATCTCCATGATTAACTGATACTCTTTGATCATAGTATTCTTCCATTTCTCCTTGGCTACTTCTTCATAGCTAGAAGGATTTGCATCAATGATTTCACTAAATAGTTCCACATAACTGGCATGTGTTCAAGGCCTCTTACTTTCATTGGAATTCCTGTCATACTTTTATTCATCTTAAATGATCTCTCATGCCCAATATGGTCTTCATACCTTGAGGTGGATCTATCACTTTCTTTAGGTCACATCATGTTTATTTATATTCTTCTGAAGTTCTTTCTTCCACCACAATGTCTTTGAACACGGAGTTTTAGGTTATTATTCATGTATGTTTGTTGGAGTGAATCTTCTAGCAGAACTGTCGTCACTTGTTCTTTAGAACAAATCTCATCCTTAGTTTTCTTGTAGGTGATTGTACATGATATTTACTACAAGTGAAATTCAGTTGCATGATTAGAAACATCACATAGTTTCCAAAAAATATTAATAGTGAAAAATTCTAATGCATAAAGATATATGTCACACAGTCATGCAACTATCTTAGCCAATGCTACAATATTCATATCCTGTATACATACGGTAACTTTCTAGATGCCTTCCATCTATATCATAAAATTTATTAAGAGTTTGCACAACTCCCAATATGACAACAAAGAGGTTTCATTCTATATATGTAGAAATGGAATGTTGTACAAAACCATATGCTACTTACCCATCACATGTAATTCGATAGTATATTGTTTAAAAATGAAAACAATTAGACATGCATAAAAGATCAACTGAATATAAACATGTATACAACTAAACAATATCATTTAAGTAACTAGATATATAGGGAAAGACAATTAAACAATTATATTTGTTTTTTTGGTAGGTGGAATCCTTCTTGATCTTTGTATTCTTGCAGGAATAACTGGAGTCTTCTATTTCATCATTTGATTCTAGGAACCTGTCTTTGTCTTACTCTAAGTGTCACTTGTTCATTCACAACCACATTCCTTCTTATCCAAATACTAAGATGAGTAAGAGTATGATCTTCGTCTTCATTAGTAGAATTCTTCTGGACCAATGCACATATTCCTCATCATTTAAGGAATCTTCCTTTTCTTCTCTGAATCTTTTATTTGTTGGTTCATCATCTTCAATGGTGTGAGCATGACGTCTTTTCTTATTTTACTTCTTGTTGAAGGAGCCTCTATTTCTGGGACAGTCTATTGAGTAGTGTACTTTCTCATCATAAGTGTGGCATTGAATATTGGAACGATCTCTTCTAAATCCCTTTTGTATTTTTTGATGATGGTCCTCCTTTCTATGATTTATTTTGAGTGTGAACTGTGAGAGGTTGATCTTTAGTTTCTCCCATCTTCTCTTCTCTTGTTATGACTTGATCTTATTCTTGTGTGCATTCTTCCCATAGTATGCCGAAAGACATCAAATTTTTTCTTGCACATATTCCTTAAATGAATGAATCCCATGATCTTGGGAGTCCATTTAAAGTGGTCATAAAAATATCTCTTTTTTCCACATTCTCTTTGAATACTTCAAGTTGTTTCTTGATTTGAGAAACCCTTGTGAAGTAGGACTTCATGGTCTCCGAGTTTTGTATCTTCACATTCTTTAGCTGGTTCCTTAATGTCATCTTCCAATTGATATTCTTTCCTTTCAATAAGTTTTTCAAGGAAATGAACACTTCCTTAAGTGTCTTCAAGGATGGAACATGAGTGATGAGGTAATCCTTAATATAATATACAATGATTCTCTTTTCCTTAACCAAGTTCTTCTTATGGCTAGCCTTAGCCTCATCTCCCTCTAGCTCTGGAACTTCCTTGCTGATACACTGATCCAAGTCATTTTATTCAAGGATTAGGGAGATCCTATAGTTCAATGCTCAAAATTTGTCAGCTCCCACAAGGTTATCATGAATTTGAGTGTGATGAGTCATTTTGAAATTAGAACTTCAAATGGAAATAGCAGAGATATAGATCTTATTGATTTGAGGTGTCCAACCTGGTTCTGAAGCTGGTTGATCTAGGATTTGTTAGAGAAACCATAAATTTTCAAACTTGGAATTTCAAACTTTTGATTGGATAAGAATATGCACCTCTTCAAGGTGATTTTTCCAATCTAATCCTTTTTTGAAAACTATGGTGGGAAGCAAAATAGGAAGCACTAGTTTCTCCAATTTCTTCTATAGAATTGTCTGATCTTGTTTCTATTGTATCTATGAATTTTATGATTTTCAAGGTCTGAAACTTTGTCCTAAGGTATCATGATTTGTCTTATTTCTAACCCCACATGTTAGGGCATAATTTAGTTCACCAAGTGGAACTTATTACAAGTTTCCCAAGGTGACTTATTTGAGTACTAGTTCAGTATAGGGAACTTGTACGAACATCCACGTGTTACCGTTTCACCTTTGGGGCCTGAAATTTGAACCAAAGAAACTAAATTCAGTTCCCTATCTGAAACATCTTTCAAAATTTTATTTGGAGCTTCCTAGCTCGAGATATATCAATTCTCCCTAGGTCACCTATTTAAGACTAGATTCTTGAGGAGGCTAGAACCCTAATTTGGAGGAATCAGATATCCTAAAGTATAGTGAATATGTGGTTGAAACTTGCAAAAAAGGTATATAAATATTTCATATTCATCTTGTATAATTTTACCATCCCGATCCTTCTCCAATATCGAGTTATAGAAAAATTCCAAAGACGGAAATATTTGGTCATCTAGGGTTTTCAATCATGAAACACTAATTTTGAGTAGCTGCCATTGCAACAGTATTTCGGATGCACAATGTCTTCTTTCAGAGTGGATATGATACCATGTTAGTTTTTATACATTAATTTCATTAGGATATTTGTCTAAAACAATATCAATCACACCAAGATATCGAATATGCATAAGATACATAAGATACACAAGACACATAGATTTTCATTGGGGAAACCATAAAGGAGAAAACCCTGCAAACTTCCTCAGAATAGTTTCGTCAATAAGGCAATATCATAAGATGGAAAAATTCAAGAAAAAGATGTCTCTTGAAGCCCTCTCTCTTCCTCCTCACCCTCTCTCTCCTAAAGTGCACATGAAAGAGTGTGAGTGTGTGTCAAATGAGGAGGGAACCTGCCTATTTATATCCCTCAAGTTACTTGAACTAAAAAATGACTAGGCCAACCTCTTACCCTAAGAGGGAATACTTCACATAGGGAAACTCAATAATACCCTTTATTATATTCACCTTGGGGACTACTGCCCCGACTTACAATGAAGGTTGTACCTCAAGGACCATATACAATGATAATATACATCGTAATATATTCCGAAGTTACAATTACAACAAAAATGATGAATTTCCTCCAAGCGATTATTTCTATGGAACCGATGATGAGTTACCTCCAAGCAAGGATGTCAATAGAACTGGTAATGATTTTCCTCCAACCAAGGATTTGAATGACGTCGATGATGAGTATCCTCTAAGCTAGGAAGTCAATGGAAATGATGATGATTTTTCTCCAAGCGAGGATTTCCTTAGCACCGATGATGAATTTCTTCCTATCGAGGATTTCAATGGCACCGATGATGAATTTCCTCCAAGTGAATATTTAAATGGCATCAACGATTATTTTCCTCCAAGCAAGGATTTCAATGGCGCCGATGATGATCCTATTGATTATGAATCCACCAATGATGAAGACAATGATTCTCCTCCAAGTAAGGATGTTACAGGAACCAAATATGTCCATGTTGAATCTCAAGAGTTTCCTTTTAGTGAAGAATTTAGTGGCACTAATAGTGTTTATGGTCACATTGATTTATCCATAAGTGATCAACTTATTAGTGATCATGACAATCATTTTCATACTGAATTTTGTGATCAGATTTTCAATGAAGGGGGTCATATTCCTCACAATGAAAATGCTCATTCTAATGAGGATGTTGTTGCATACATAAATGGTATAGGAAATGCAGAGACATAATCCAACAATGAGAAAGATTAAGTGTAGGACTAGAACTTTTTATGTCAATCCAAATCTTTCCAGTTATAAAAAGTCTAGGAAATAATTGCTCACAAGTCCAAGTTCCATTACTCATTTGATTTCGAGTGAGTGTTTCCATAGGAATTGTTTGAAAGGTATAGGTTACAATTATGCCTTAGAGAAAAGGAACATGTATTTATCAATGAACAAAAGTATGCAAAATTCATATTTAGTGGGGTGCATGATTTCTAAAAGGACAAGTTATTATTATCGCGTGGGAAATGTTCTTCTTTGTAGAAAGGAATTCAAAAGGATTCACCCAATTGGTAATGTTCGATTATCAATAATCCAAACAAGACTAGAAAAAGATCCTACCTTTTATTCTGATGATTATCAAGGAAGAATCATTGGACCATCTGTTATACCCAAATCTTGTCACCACCATGTGATAATACCTTTGACTTACATGTTTTCCCTTAATCCTAGCACTTAGAGTGGAAATCCCATGTTCTTTGTCAATTCTACATTAAAATACTTAGCACCATGCTTTCCCTGTGAACCATGAGTGGTACCTTGCTGGCACCGCCTACATCTTGTTTCCCATAAGCGGTGCCACTGCCTCTGGCCTTTAGTCCATAAGGGTTTCTTATCTAAACCGCTCTGTCATAAGAAGAGAAAAGTGGTACCTTGGGTAAAATGGGAAAAAAGAGAAGTTTCGCGAGNCTATCATTGTGGGTCAGTTGAGCTCGAGATCCCCCATCATAGGATCTTAGAGGCCACCTCATCCACAAATATCTCAACCATTCCTATCCATTGATCCTTATAAATATAAGCTCATGTCCATGGTTGAGGGGGAGAACTATAGAGGCATTGTTATGCTGTTGGATTGACCACTTGACCCAAGCCATTGGAGAGCATAGAGAGCAAAGTTGGATCTTATGGGGATGAAGTGTTTTTCTCATGGAGATGCATGTCGACACTAAGGCTTGATTGGTTGTAAATTTCTCCATACATCTTAATGCAAAGTTGATTTCTGTCCCACATTACTGTTTTTTTGATTTCACATGTACAAGTTGTTAGATTCCTTAGTCACTAACATGGATAAGTAGATGATTTTCTGGTAGATTTGATGTGTTTGCGTGTTTGATGTATTTGTAGATACTCAGGTTCACTATAGAAGCAACATTCCAGGTGTCTACGAAATCCAGGGAAGGTCTTCATCCTTTATCGTTCACTCATTTGTTCTGGATCTGAACCATTCAGACCAGAGGAATAGCTTCTGTCCACAGAAGGTGAAATATTCCTGGTTACAAATCTGGTGACTCCGCTGTGGATTGATATGTATATCAATTGATCTGATCTTCCTGAGTTCTTGAACTCTTGTTCGAATCTAGGCTCCATCTCCAACTCTCTTCAGTCAGATCTACTATCTGACTAAGTGAATTTTGGTTTGAAACTTTTAGATCTGTTCAGATGTGAAGTATTTCAACTTTTTATGCTCTTTTTTACTCACAATCTATTAGTTTTTACCTTGATCTGATATTTTTTCTAACTTGATCTGTTGTTCTCCTTTGTGTTTTGGATCTATATAGGGAACCACTCTTATGCTGTTGGCGAGAAGTGGTGCCACTGCCTGAACCCTGTTAGTAGCACGTAGTGCCACCACCTGAGTCCTATTATCCAGAAGCAGTGCTCGGCTAGAACCGGTCTGTCAAGACCCCTCCAGTGTGGTGCCAGGTAGTCCTTATTCCAAGACCACTTTTTTCTCATTTTTTGCAAAAAAATTGAGTTGATTTGCTTTCAGCCCAGCACTGTCAAGATTGTGTGTTAGAATCTGATGCTTATGGTTTGAAATTTTGTGGTAAAAGATCGATTTGTTTGAAAAATCCAAAAGCTAGATTAGGCTTGTTGATTGTCCATTTTCTTCTGTGCTTATTGGTTGTCTTTGCGAAAGGATTTCTTTTTCGAAATCTTAGGTGTTAGAGAGCTCTCTTTTATTTCTGTTATATAGACTGAAAGAAAAATGTTTAATTAGCATCTTGATTTCATTTTTTGTTCCCATAGAAGACTTCTTTTTTCTTGTTTAAAAAAGAAATTTTTTTATTGAGATTAGGTCATTATCATTAGTGAGCATAAGACATTGGATCTCTGATTGGCATCACAAGCTTTCAAGTTCTCTATGTTCTTTTGTCTCTTTTGCATTTATACTATCTCATCAAAATAAAAAAATATTATATTTTAAGTTAGATCTATCTATGCTTTAAGAAAAATCAAAAAATAGAGTGCATACGCATATAGTGTGCTTCTTGTTTTTATTTTGAGAAAAGAGACTCCTTCCCTTTTGATTGCTTTCATAAAAGAGAAATCAGTTTGGAAAGTGCTACTTGCCTTTGATTTTGTGTTCAATATTGTTGTTTGGAAATATTTTTGGTTTTGAAGCAAAATAAAATACTCTCTTTCCCTTCCGTTGGTAGGCATACCGAACGGTAAAGTGAAATATTTGCATATGCATATTGCATGGTTTTAGTTTTTCTGTCAAAACTCCATGCATTCACCTAATCGTCCACTTTAAAATTAATGGTAGTTATAGGTTAAAATTTACATAGCAATTTGAGTGATAGGTTAGAGACGTGTTTGGGTGTTGTTAAGCATAGGAGCTGTCGTTACTCGTCCGCATTACATCATGGGACTCGCACAATTCTTCCACATACCGTCAGTATATCGAATGAACTTTCACATACCCTTGAGGTATATATAAAGGTACTTCATGTACTCAATTGTATATCGGAAGGCCCCTTGTGTACGGTTATGCATTAAACAACACTACTATTGATTTGAGCTCCCACGTACCTTGTGTATATCGGGAGACCCCACTAGGATAGCTTATCCATCTGAGGAAAGCCCTTTGGCCATCTTGCTTGAAGCCATACATAGAAAACACCATTCGGGGAGATTACTATGCACGTACCCTTGAGGTATATCACAAGTGGCACCTTATTGAAAATCTTGGTGAGAGACCTGACTATTTGAACCCCTCCTGTCATTTTAAGTTTTCTTGTTTGACCTATAGATTGAGTAGGGAAATTTTTGGTGTGTTTTCTAGTTTTTGAGACCCTAGGTTAGATAGGAGCTGTACAAACTGGTTGAGTTCAGACAGTCCAGAAGAGTATGGGGCTTGCCACCCGATTTTATTCCTATTTTAGGAGAAAATCCAATGGAAGCTATCGACCAAGGAGTTGCTACCACCTCCCAAGTGGGAGATAATGTGGTTGCGGAAAGTGGAGGACCATATCCTTCACACTCGCCTCCCTTGGTCCAATAACCTTCTCAGGGTAATACTTCATTCCATTCTCCCACAGAAGGTCATGTTGATGATACCACCTGTCCAGATTATGGTCCCAATGCTCCATTTTGGGATACCTCTATAGGATAGGCCATTGCCTCATTTGGCACCTGTTTAAACTTTTTCTGAAGAAGTTTTTCCAGATGAACAAGAACATGGACAATACCATGCAACCATTCTCCGTGCACAAGAGATTGAAAGGGAAATATATGACATATTGGGCACACCACCATCACATTCCACAGCTGTTCCTGTGGGATATCGTTCACTTGCCGATTCTATGAGACCCATTGAACCGATTATAGATTGCACAGTAACACCACACAACCCAGGTCAAGCTACCAACCCCACCACCTCCCATTTTATGTCTGCTCCCAATCCTCCCAGGTCTTCTGCACCTGGGGCTCAACCTTCAATTCTTGTTTCGTCATTACCTTCTAGTGCCGGGGGGAAACCCCCAGGGCGACCAACGTTATCTGGCACCGGAATTGTATATAGTCAAGGACAGACCTCTGGTATAGAGAAATCTATAGTTTATGTCCATCCCACCCACACTAATGTGGTTAATCCCCCATCTAGTTCAGGTTAGCCCTTGGGGCCACAACCTGTAACAAGCCAAACCTCTTGGGGTTATGGTTATACAGCAAATCAAATACCTGTAGGGAACATTAATTATCCACCCAATCCTACAAGAATGCCTTATGTTGGAATTCCATATCCTAGTAATACTTTCATGCCATGGGGGCAACCTAAATGGTCCTACATGCTAGCTATGGGGGGGATACCTATACATACTGCGGGAGGTGTCGGAGGGCCGCCTTATGGAGGTCCTCTCCCTGGGGGGCCTAATGGTCCTAGAGGGCCTAGTGGCTTTCCTCCTTATGGTCCTAATGGTCTTGGTGGTCCTGGGGAGCCTGGTGGCTTTCCCCCTTATGGCTTTGTAGGTTTTGGTGGCCCTCCTCCTAGTGGTTCCAGAGGCTCTAGAGGTTTACCTCCTAGAGACCCTGGAGGGTCTGGTGGTCCCGGTGGTCCTAGTGGTCCCAGAGCCCCTGGTGGTCCTAATGGTCATGATCTCGAAAATCAACCCCCTGTGGGAAAATTTTTCGGTAGTTATTCATCACAACAACCTGTCTCTCAGTCTACTTACAGTCCTACTGGTAACTATATGCCATATCAATATTACAAGTATGTGCAACCTAACCATCAGTTACCTTTGCTAGTAACTTTGGACTTGCCTGATTTGTCCAAGTTGATTAATGACCCCATTCAACATAACCCCTTGTGGCCTTCGATTTCGGTAAAGTTACCATCGGACATTCCAAAGTTCGATGGGAAGCAGGGAGACGATCCGAAAAATCATGTCATGACATTCCATCTATGGTGTTCTTCAAACTCCCTTATGGATGATTCAGTTCATTTAAGACTCTTTCAACGAACTTTAACCGGTACAGCCGTGAAATGGTATATTGAACTTTCGCAACACTCATTTGTGGATTTTGGCTCATTGGCAACCGTATTTCTTACACACTTTCAACTTCCTATTCATTATGAAATAGGGATTGATATCTTAACTTCTCTATGAAAAAACACATCCACCCACATATCCGATCATATCCATGAGTGGAGAAGGCAAAGAAGACTTATTAAGGCTCCTATTCTGGATCAGTTATTAGCTGATTGGTTTACCAAATATTTGTTTCCTTCGATTGCCTGAGATGTGGCTATGGGTGGTTCCGTTACTGAAGAGCAAGCCATTAGTCGAGCCCAGTATCCAGACTTGGTCTATTCCCAGTTCAAAACTTTGTATGACTTGATTCTTCAATCTCCTTTCCCAAGCACCGATCCTGCAAAGCCACCAGCAGAAGTCCTTGTTGATGGGATTGTTGGTTCAATCTAGTCCCCATCAGCAACAAAACCTACCAAGAGACCCCAGACTGCCACCCCTACTCCTTCGACTCCCAAGGTTTCCACTGAGGTTAATTCTATTTAGAGTATTGAAACCTCTGGCAATAATAAAAAGAAAGGTAAAAATAAAATAAAAAAATCTAGAAACCAATAGGAGAACCCAAAACCAACCAACAATGATAACGATAAAGAGAAAATAAAAGAAAAATATCCATTCCTGCTATGCGGAGGTGACCATTTCACAAAAGAGTGTCCCCTTCAGGATGAAATCACCCAATTTTTGAAAATAAATAATGCACCCACAGTTCTCACGGATCCTTTTCCCTCTCAACAACAACTGATAGACCACATGTCTAATAAAGGAAAATCTAGTTCATTAGAGGAAATTTGTATGATGTCCTCGGATACCATTAGTCTACAAACTCAAAGTCAAAATTATGACAAACTCACAGACAAGAAAGAATATCATTCTTCTTCAGGGTAAGCTCCCTCTACTAGTTCTCCCGAATCCTCATCTACTGTCCCCCTAACCATCGAGAATCCCACTCTCGATATGATTTTGCGTCCACCCAAGATTAATCTTAGGAAGGCTATTTTTAACCCTATTTCCTAAGCTGCTCAATTTTATAATGTAGTCAAAGATCTCGCTCAGGCACCATGTGCAATGTCTACCTTGGAAGTGCTCCAAAGTTGTCCTACACAACACCAAAACCTGTTAATTGCATTAGCAGCTTTAGACCCAAAAAATTCTAATTTGATTCATTTCAATGTCAAGAACTATAAGTCTAGACTAACTCACAAAATTTCTTTCCAAATCATCATGAAAGTAGTCGGAAAGAAAGTCTTTAGGACTATCTTAGACGAAGGAGCTTCAACTTCGGTTTTGTCTCTGTCTTGTTGGAAAGCTATAGGCTCTCCTGAGCTTGTAACATCATCTATGACTCTGAAGGCCTTTGATGGATAAGGTTTCCAGCCCCATGGTCTCATATCAGCCCTTGCAGTCGAGCTTGGGAGAAAAAATATTTCTATTCAAGTAGAAGTAGTGGACACCCCGTTAGATTACAACCTCCTTCTAGGAAGAAATTGGTTTTACGCCATGACTGCTGTCGCTTCAACATTTTTTCGAACAATCGAATTTCCAAATCTAGGGAGAATTGTTACCATTGATCAGCTTGATTTCTGTACACTGGATGTTACAACCTATACAGTTAATAACATCCATATGTTAGGCCAGTCCCCTCCTCCTTATTAGTCGATTGGGGTAGGCATGTTGAAGGATTCCTCCCTTATGGATATTTTTCCATCCACTCCTCCTAACATAGATACAGCGACAGTGAATATGATTCCATCATTTGATTGTGAGCCCAAGGGCAAACAAATTGTTGAGTCCACATGAAGAAATGTACAACACCATTCAAACCCTTTCCGATGATCACACTGATGACCTCCATCTGGTGGCTTTGGATCCTTACCACCTGCGTTACTGGTTAGAACCATCTCTTCCTGTTCTGTATTATCTCTCTGAGAATTTTCATTCTGATGAGTCCATTATGGAGATTATGAATATGAATGAGTCCATTTGGGAGGATCACCATCATAGATCCCTGTTCCTCCCTAACACTAGTTCGGTTAACCATGATTTTGCATCCTTGTTTTCCACTGATATTGTCAAAGAACCTCAAAGTCCTATATTGTTGCAAGACATAGATTCTGAAGGAAACCTTTGCAACATTACTCAGACAAATCCAATTGACATATCATCCAAGCCTGGTACCATCGAGCATGTTCACGTTGGGAAGAACTGCTCAGCAGATGAATCTGAAGCATACAAGGAACTTTTCAAATAATTCCATGATATTTTTTCCTGGTCATATGAAGATATGCTGGGGATAGACCCATCCATTGTGGTCCATGAAATTAAAACCTATCCCATGGCTAAACCTATACGGCAAAAACTAAGGCAATTCCATCCACGGAAGGCCACATCTATTAAAGCTGAGATTTAGAAACTTCTCAAAGCTGAGTTTATTTATCTCATACCCCTGATGGAATGGGTATCGAACATTGTCCCTCTCAATAAAAAGTAGGGCACCATTATATTCTATATCAATTTTAGAGACTTGAATAAATATTGTCCCAAGAACAACTTTCCTACTCCACATATCGATCAGATTATTGACAATTGTGCTGGAAGTGTCATCTTCTCATTTATGGATGGTTTTTTCTGGCTATAATTAGATTGAGATATTACCTACTAATCAGCACAAGACAACATTCATTTTCCCATGGGGAACCTTTGCGTATAGGAAGTTATCTTTTGGCTTGAAAAATGCCGGAGCCACTTTCCAACGTGCGATGTCCTATGCGTTTCACAATATTAAACATATTGTTGAACCGTACCTTGATGACCTCCCTGCACATTCATAGCGATGGGAGGACCACCCTGGTCATCTTAGAGATATTTTCTTGAGATGCCGTCATTATAATATATGACTCAACCCACATAAATGTGTTTTTTGCGGTGATATGGGACAACTGTTAGGTTTTGTGGTCTCTAAGGATGGAATCTAGATAGAACCTTTGAAAATTGCTGCCATTTTATCTCTACCAGCCCCAACCAATCTTCTCGAACTCCAAATTTTGCAAGGGAAGGCAAAATTTCTCCGCTGTTTCGTGTGTAATTTTGCAGAGAAAACGCATGGTTATATGTGTCTATTTAAGAAGGACACTCCATTCTTCTGGGATGACCAAGCCCAATGCACCTTTGATAATCTCAAACATGATTTGACTCATTCACCCATGACACACCCCCCAGATTATTCAAAGGACTTTCTCTTGTATATTGCTGCCTCCACTACTACCATCGCTATGGTTTTGGTGCAAGAAAGTCCCAATGGTCAGGAGCACGTGATTTACTATGCTAGTAAGAATCTTATGGATTCTAAAACTTGATATGAAGTTAGCATTGGCCATAGTCGTTGCTATACAAAATTTTTGTCAGTACATTTTGCTCCACATAACCATTGTATTGGCAGACTAGAACCCTATGTATTACATCCTGACTCGTCAGGTGCTCGGGGGAAAGTACTCCGGATGGATAGTCATACCACAAGAATTTGATCTTGAATTTGCCAAAGCCACATCAAAGAAATCCTTGGTCTTTGCTGAGCTCATGTGTGTTCTTCCCTATGCTTCAATGGAATTTGAGCCTATTGATTCATTTCTTGATGAATTTCTATTCCTGATAAGCACTACTGACCCATGGTATGGAGATATGCTTATTTATATCCAAACACAAAGATTTCAGCGACAGCTATCCCATGATGATCTCCACCGTATCCATCACCACATGAAATACTACCTCATCCTGAATGATACCTTGTATAGATGTGGGATTGATTCTATTATTTGGCGATGCATCACCCATGAGGAAGCTGAACATGTGTTGAATGATTGCCACTCTGGAGCATGTGGCAGTCATTTATCTGGGATGGCTACATCCCAGAAAATCCTTCACGCTGGCTATTTCTTGCCTTCAGTCTTTAAAGATTGTCATGAGGCTGTTAAGAAATGCCCACCTTGTCAACATTTTTATCCCAAAAAGTGCTCACGTCCCACTCCGCTACACCCCGTCATTACCGTTGACCCATTTGCCAAATGGGGGATTGATTTTATGCATTGTAAGCCTACCTCAGCCATGGGGCATGGTTACATCATCGTATCTATTGACTATTTCACAAAATGGGTTGAGGCCATGCCTACATATGCGAAAGATGGTAAGATTGCCGCTCTCTTCCCGTTCAATCATATCATAGCTAGATTTGGAGTCCCGCAACCATTGTTACTGATCATGGATCACATTTCCGTAATAAAATGATGGAGGAATTGAGTGCCAAGCTAGGTTTTCACCATGAAAAATCTACGTGATATTATCCACAAGCTAATGGTCAGGTAGAGGCTATTAACGAAGTTTTAAAAACTATGCTTCGTCGGATGGTTGGATATCATAAATCCAACTGGAACCACATTCTTTTCTTTTCTCTTTGGGATTATAGGATTTCAGTGAAAACAAATACTGGTTTCATGTCTTTCCAGCTTGTCTATGGACTCAAATCTTTCTTACCAATTCAATGTCAGATTCCATCCTTAAAACTTGCCGTCGAACTTCTCCCAGACACTTCCACAGAGGAAGAGAGGTTTTTGTACTTGAACAACCTTGACGAGACTCGAAGAGATGCTGCCTTGGCTAATGAGGAACATAAGAAACACATCAAGGCGTAGTACAATAAATCCGTCCAACCTCGTCCCTTTAACGAGGGTGACCTAGTTTTGACTTACAACCAGAGATATGACAAACTAGGGAAAGGAAAGTTCCATTCCATGTGGTATGGTCTTTTCATCATTTCTAAAGTTTTAGAGAAATGGGCCTATGATCTCATTGACTATGATCGAATCCCTTTAGGGAAACCTCGCAATGGGTTGTACCTGAAGAGGTACTATGCCTAGGTATTTCTTGGATAGTATCTTGTATATATGTATATTGCTTGACTTTCAGTGTGCTTTTAGTATTTTCAATATGGTTTTGAGTTTAGTGTCTGCATCTGTTTATACCATGTTTTGGTCATGCAGAGCAGATGGCTTTCTACGGCTTCGCTAATGGTGCTTGCCACCACACCTTGAATCTTGCCTCAGTTGCTTGGGTCCTCTGTTCCCCAGCTGAAGATTTGGTCAATTCAGGAGTGGTTTGTATTGGTCCCACTACCAAAAACATCGTTGAGTATCGAGCAGTCATAGGTCTTTTGACTGAAGCTTTCTCCCAAGATGTTCGCAATCTAGTAGTCTTGATGGACTCAGAACTCATGGTTTGTCATCTAAACCATGTTTATACCATTAGAAATCATGTGCTTCTCTACCTCTTCTGGAGGGTACACTTGTTAGAAATGTCATTTGAAACCATTACTTATAGGCATATCCCTAGGGAACATAATTTAGTTTCTGACTCATTAGCTAATTACATCCTAGATTGGCATATTGCCCATTCATGACGTTAAAATCAAACATGGTTCATTGTAAATAAACAATTAAAGACACATAAAACCCATGTAAAATACATCTGCTATTTGAGACATATAAACACCAGGTAAAAGTCTGTATATATACATATGAACATGTTTACAAAAAATAGGTCATGAGACCTCATCTGAAGCATGTAGGCTTTCAAGCAAAAATCACCATACAAAATCCTGAAGCTATTAGCTTTCAGTAGATACATCATGCATACAACGTCTAGTGATGCTCACTGTAGCACATCACTGCCTGAGCTACTCTATGTAGCAGCCTACTAAACCGACCTAGTACTCCTACTGTAGGTCTCTAATACCTCAGAGGGAGGTCATCAATGGAAGCATCATGGATGTCTAAGGTCAACCTCTCCAGGTTTTCCTCTAACTCCCCGGTCACATTATCTCCATGCGGTACAAAGCGGGCTCCAACTCATCTATCCAATGGGGAAAATTCCCCAGGTTGTGCTGCTCCAACGTCTACATGAAAATATTCAGGTCTTTTTACTTGACATAAAAAATATAAAACATTGAAAAACATAAAAAAAGTATGTCCATTTTAGGGTTTCTTGCTTCTTACTGAGGTCACGCGACTGTCCACTAGGTGGGAGCGGTAAGTTAGGGTCTCTGCTAAAGTCTGTGCTTGCATAAGCATAACCCTCCACCATGAGGATCTGATCTCTGAGCCATTAGAAGAACAGGTCACCGAACTTCACCTTCCCCCTGCCTGCTCCAGTACGGGCCATAATCCGGACCCACCTCTGCATGCGAGGGTCCTGTGCTCTCAGCTCTGCAAAGACCACCTAGGGTCTCATCTGTGGTACCTGCTTGAAGAAGAAGCAGGATAGAATGGAACCAAAAATGAACTGCTTCAATTCCCCCTACCAATAGTTAGTTAGCTGGTCCTTGAATATCAGAAGTAGGGTTTCCAACCAGTTGAATACTGTAGGTGCCATGGCCTCTATGGCATATAGCATGTGTGCCCTAGAAGCCTGGTGCACTCCCTGGCTTTTCGCCACTCTCTTCATTGTAAACAAGACAATCCGTAGAGGTCCTTCCATCACTGCCTTTATGGGGATTTTCTTCCCCGATGTCCTCGTCCCTGGGATACAGTGACAGTCTATCAACTCTTGTGTGCTAATATCCCCTCCTCGAGAACCTGTCAGCGAGATGGGGGCACCCCGTCTCGAAATTATAGTCAAGAAGTAGATATCCTCTACCTCTACTGTCATAATATGAGCCCTAACCTCAAAGTGTTGTTGCTCCAGATTCCACATCCGGATTATATGCTCAAGAAACCACTCACGTGATACCATACTGGGAGTTCAAAAGAATTTTAGGAGTCCACAGTCTCGTAATGTGGCTATGCAACCCGCATTACTTTTGGCAAAAGCGTCATCGTTATCATGTTGTATTTCCTTCCATAACACTATTAAAAATCAAAACTGAGACTATGAAAAGGAATAGTAGAGTTTGAGCTGTTACCTGGAACTGACGACACTTAAATCCGACAGTGAAAACTCCCGATATTAGTGACTGAAGATCTGACTAGGAAAGTGCTCCAAATGCTCTCCACTATGGGTAAATAGTAAAATGATTTGATTTTTCACTATTTACATGACTTTTATACACATTTTTGGGTTTGACATGCTATAGTTTTGTTTTAAAATCGCTTATCAGTCGAAATTTATTTGTCGTAATTCCTTAATGTTAGTTATTGGTGCATTTAACACTTGTTTTGAGTCATTGCAGGATAGAAGAACAGTAGCAGTAAAATCTTGGGAGTTCATTTTTGAATTTTTCATACTACCATAAAACGGAAAAAGTCATTGAGCGTTTATTACGACACTTTGATCACGCTGTCGAAACGAGTATCAAAGATCCGAGTCCGTTTCTGATTCTTTTAAGGCTTGTAAAATCTCTCATAGTGAAAAGAGACCTAATGGAGTCTTAGTTAAACTCTTTTCGGGATCCTTAAATACGAAAATATTGTCGAGCGATATTGTCTTCTTCATGCTCGTTAAAGCATTTGAAGAGTCATCTCTTCGACGGTATGTTATCTCTTTTTCATTTCGGTTAGACTATTTATGAAAAAGGAACACTCCAGCCAACCATGACTGGAAGAGTTTTCTAAGGTATGATTTTACACTTTTTCAAGCCTTAGGGACTAAATCATACAAAAAAGGACCTTTTGGAGTCTTCTTCCGTGGTCGTTCAGACTCTCTAAACATAAATGATACCAAATTTTCTTTCATTGGACTCGTTAAATTAAACATTGAGAGACCCATTTTCGGGAACGAACCCCTCCTTTCTAAGGTTCGTAAAACATATGAGTTTGGACTTGTATTTGGACAAGCTATACTGGGTTTTTGTTACCTTATTTGAACTCGTAAAACCGAAAAGAGGCAATCATCAACCATGATGGGGAAAATGGGAAGGGAATAATTTTGCAAGTAAATGGCAGTAGTTTGTCGTTACCCTTGAACATGGCACTTGTCTGCATATCATTTCATTCAATTGGGTATTCAGCTGGTGTCCATGATGATCCACTTTCATGAGTCATGTAACTCCTTTTGAGTCTTTCAAAATAATGCATTGTCCACTATTTCATTGTCTATTTGTCCTATTTAGTCATGTTGCCAAGTCTTTTGTCGTGTCGCCCAATGTTCAAAGGGAAGTTGAATAAGTTCTTCTCTGCAATCAAAATGGTCTCCGTGTCAGTAATTTTGAGTCAATCCTATGGTTACTACATTCACATCATTCCAGAACTATGTTTTGAGTTTCGTGTCATCGATGTGGGACTCATCATGGCCCTCCTTCGATGAGACTATCCCCGTCGACATCGGCTCATCATCCAGGAAATAGTCTTATAAACAAAAAATTAGTACCTTGAGATCTGTATGCCTTAATGAAAGATTCTCTCGCTCTCGACATAGGTTCACATCATCAACCTTTGATTGATAGAATTGAATGGGTGTTCGAAATCAGGACATCTATTCACACTCAGTAGATTGGACTAGGGTACCTTGGGAATCATTGACATCAATGGTGATCTCCCTCGTACTTGTTAACGGTTCACATCATTGGCTAGTAATCAAGTGGTTTCTACCATGTTCGACTTTAGATCATTGTAATCACATGGATAGAATCATACTTTGTGGAAGACGAGATGAAGACCCTGGGTATTTGTTGAAGCGCTCATTGCTTTTCCCCAGGTTGCGATGGAATTTTGTATATCTAGCATGGATCCACATTTGTATGGTCATGGCTATGTTCAAATTTGTGTCTGTATGACATAGATATACATTGTATGTCTGGTAGCTATGTCCAAGTTTGAGTCCTCTATCACATGGATCTACACTGTATTCTAGTAGCCATGCTTGTTTATTCCTCCCATGGATCTGCCTTGTATTGGTCTACAGCCATGAGTTGGTTACTTGTGTCTATGATTTAAAAATATTGATGTACTACAGATGCCTACTTGACGACATGCTCTGATCGAGCTGAAATTTCACCTCGAAGCAACAACTTGTTGTCTCAAAGCTCTCGTTTATCGTATCCCTCTAAGACTCATGCTTTGGGGGGGATTCTGTTATACCCAAATCCTGTCACCACCATGTGATAAGACCTTTGAATTGCATGTTTTCCTTTAATCCCAGCACTTAGAGTGGAAATCCCATGTTGTTTGTCAATTCTACATTAAAATACTTAGCACCGCGCTTTCCCTATGAACCATGAGCGGTACCTTGCTCGCACCGCCTACATCTTATTTAACATAAGAAGTGCCACTGCCTGTGGCCTTTAGTCCATAAGCATTTCTTATCTAAAATTCTATGTCATAAGAAGAGAAAAGCGGTACCCTGGGTAAAATGGGAAAAAAGAGAAGTTTCTCGAGGCTTCTAGATCATAAGCCTCATGTCCTCCTTTATTCATATCATTGTGGGTCAGTTGAGCTCGAGATCCCCCATCATAGGATCTTAGAGGCCACCTCATCCAAAAATATCTCAACCATTCCTATCCATTGAGCCTTATAAATACTAGCTCATGTCCATGGTTGAGGGGGAGAACTATAGAGGTATTGTTATGCTCTTGGATTGACCATTTGGCCCAATCCATTGGAGAGCATAAAGAGAAAAGTTGGAGCTTATGGGGATGAAGTGTTTGTCTCATGGAGATGAATGTCGACACTAAGGCTTGATTGGTTGGAAACTTATCCATACATCTTAATGCAAAGTTGATTTCCATCCCACATTACTGTTGCTTTGATTTTGCATGTACATGTTGTTAGATTCCTTAGTCACTAACATGGATAAGTAGATGATTTTCTGGTAGCTTTGATGTGTTTGTGTGTTTGATCTATTTCCAGGTACACAGGTTCACTGTCGAAGCAACATTACAGGTGTCTACAACATCCAAGGAAGGTCTTCATCCTTTGTCATTCACTCATTTGTTCTGGATCTGAACCATTCAGACCAGAGGAACAACTTCTATCCGCAGAAGGTGAAATATTCTTGGTTACACCATCAACACACATTGCAATATGATGGATGCATGATTTCATTTCCAAGCATGGAGAGAGTATGCCAAATAGAGAAACAATACACATTTCAGATAACTTCACAAGGCAAGAAATCTACAAATTATACAAGGATTATGTTCAAGGTGATCAAGGAAATGACAACTTCATCAGATATGCATATTTCCCAAGAGTATGGAAAAATAAGTTCAACAACGTCTGCATTCCAAAGAGGTCAAGGATGGGGATATACAATACATGTGATTCTATTAAATAAATAAGGGATAGATCAAAAGGGATATAAAGAGGTATGTATACAATTTTTTTAATTTTTTAGACAAATGTCAATTATGAAAACTAGCTATCAATAATTTTTTTAATGTTGTTTGTAGATTCCATAATCAATGTATTGCAAGAACATCACAATCAACAATCAAATGAATGACAAAAGTTGTACAAAAATCACAAGAGTGTTATGATGCTCCACATAAGTGTATGGGTTGATAATTGGTGGCATTGATCTAAAAAAAAAAAATGTGCTTTCCACATTTTGTTCATGTGTCAAAGAATTTAAGGGAGGACAATTTTATTCAGTTTCACTTGGTTGGGTGTATGATTTTTAATGGTGAAATGTTTCCAACGGATTAATTTACAGCTCCAAAGATTCACAATGATGCAAATTTTACCATAGCCATAATTCATTATGTCCTTTCTCATTGGCCTGATGATCTTCCTGAATTTCTATATCTACAATTGGACAAAACAAGTCGAGAAAACAAAAATCAGGTCATGTTTTCTTATCTAAACATGCTTGTTGAATTGGGATTTTTAAAAGGGTAAAAATTGGTTTCCTTATTGTTGGGTATATGCATGATCATATTGATCAAATGTTCAACCATTTTGCAAGTACATTGAGGAGGAATAAATTCAGGATCCTACCATGATTGATTGAAACTGTAAGGAAAGCATACCATCTAGATCCCGTTGTAAAGAAATTTGAAGAAATTGTTGACATGTGAAGGTTTATTTTTGGATTGCATGGTGAATTAAGGTGCATTGAAAACTTAATGACATTCACTTTCAACATCAATTTCGTATAAAAAAATATTGATGGAAAAAAACTACTGTGGGGCAAGAAGTACTCAAATAGCACAAAAAAGGGGCCTTCATCACATTTGGCATTTCTGAAATTCATCCCAAATCATCAAATGCATGCTTCAAATTTATTGTTATTGCAATCATCTGTAGAGATTCATATTTCAAGGAGACATAGTAGAGATGTTGATTCTTCTCAATGATTGGAAGAAATAAAAAAGTTTATCGAAGATACATATGACTACTTTAATTTTGTTGATTCTGTTTGGTGTGAGTCTTTTTTCATGGAGCAGAGTGACATAATTTCAAACTCTACAAATGGAGATATATATTTGAAGTCTCCGTCTGCTTGGCCATAAAGAGTATCAAATGAAAATGAGGAAACAAATGTTGAATCTCGATGTGTTGATTTTTCTCAAGTAGAGGAAAGAGAAATGTATATTGGATCTAGAAGATCATTTGCAAAGCATCGATAGATCGAATACCTTTATAAGGGATTAGTATAAGAAATCAAGGAGGGTTTCATGATTGCAATTTTGGCTACAGATGATGCATGTGATTATCCATTATGGATTGAAAAAGTTATGAAGTTCAATAAATAAAATGAATAAGTAGTATCAATAGAAGTACATTGGTATGCAACAACTATGCACCCATTTGATGGTGTGTACAAGGAAGATATGGTGGTTGAGAAAAGGGTTTGTAGAAAGAGAAAAAGAAAGGGTAAAAAATAAATCGTCGCCGCATTGACATCTTGAAATTAGAGGAAGTTGATATACTTGTTTATTATTTCAAATTGACAAATAAAGACACTCTTCACTCCAATACTAGATTATCAAGAAGTTGCTTCCAAAAGAAGAAGTTACAAGATGGGAGTCTGCTAAACCAAGCCAGAGATCCATAAGGAATATGACATCTGAAATGATGGGCATAGATGTAGAATCAAATGATGAACCCATTGATAATAGAGAAGAATATGGGTCATATACATCTTCATTCAGTCCTTCATCTACAAAAAATATAGATTCTGATGGGGTGTCAGAATCCATGGAAGAATATGAATAATTTCAAATGAAACATTTTAGATGTTTTTTATGATGTTTGTAATTGAAACTCTAAAGGAAATTTTGAATATTTATATAAATCATTTATTCTTGTATGGTCTACTATATGACTTCATTATGAATTGCATCATAATTTCATTGATTTTATATGGTTAGAGTGGTGAAATTATTTATGAAATTTTTTTGTTTGTTTAATATGCAAGTTTCAAAAAAATTGTAATTTATCTCTTGGAGAATTTTTTTTTTCCAAATTAGGGGTTGATTTTTTTTTTTTTTTTAAAGTGACATAGGATGTTTCGTCCATGGCTCTATTTTTTACCCCCCTCAAAAAAAATGTGTGTACTGGTATCAACACTTTTCTATTTGGGGGGTGGTTTTGGTGTTTTTAATGCAAAAATCATCGTTTTTATGGCTAGAGTTAGCGTACTTAGTATAAAATTATCGTTTCATAGTATAAGTGGTTATCATAGATTCAATCTGACATTGGCTTCAATCATGGTACATTTATGGTTTCTTTCTGAATAGTGAGTGCACATTTTCCTATAACAAGCACATTAGAGATTGTGTCTACCTTTTCAGATAGAAATTTTAATTCTCCACCCATTTGCTTCTCTTTATATGAAATTACATATGAAATTTATTTTTCCTTTTCTTCTATTTCTATTTGTAATTGTTCGATATTTCTGTTAAGTTGTGGAATATTTTATTTCAATTCCTCAACCCCTCTCATAACGACTTCCTTCACTTTCTATGTTTGTACAAATTCATAAGCAATTCAAAACCTTTGAAGTCGTATCAAGTACACCATTACCTTTCGACCATTGCATATACTGATCCCACTCTTACCTAAAATTATATAGAGAAGGAAGAATCTCTTGATCCAACACATTATCTATCTCATTCACTTTGGTCTGCTTATTTCAAGTGCTTTAAGAGCATCGTCCTTTTTCATTTCATACATTCTTCTCTCTGCTGCCTTGTCAAGAATTAACAAAATCTCTAGAGGCTTCATGTTGAGAAATTAGTAATGTGTGCTTGCATAATGAGAAAATGTGAAATGTTTACATTGAGATGGACATAATGGAAAAAGGTTCTAGACATGAAATGGCTATGCAAGGTGTCCATTACTTAAGTACTTATTTCTCCCACCAACATCTTTTTTTTATTACATAATATTTAAATACAAATTATATTCATGGAAACCAAAATAAGTACTTAATTACTTTGGTGACCTATTCCTCCTTTAGACAGTCCTCTTCATAAAATCCACACCTAGGTCAGTATAATGCATGCCAAGAGCACATATTTGATTGGTTTTTTCTCAAATTTGACACATGGATTCCTTGGGATATGGTACACACCCTTGTACTCATTTTTTCCTCATCTATAGTTTTCTTGGGTGACTTTAAGTTCAAAAAAGATAATATTTTTATGTTTCCATCCATGTCATCAAGCATCAAATATTCAATCTAACATTGGATTCAATCATGCTACATTTATGGTTACCCTTTGACCAACATTGTCACCTTCTTAAATTCATGCCTGCTCAATGTCTAACTAATGTACAAATACCTCCAAATAATAAGAATGACAAGTTTTCATTTATGTTTCCATCAATGAGAACACATAATCAATAATTCCAATCTTGATCTAGAACATGTTAAATTTGTCAGCTAAGGAAACAGGCTTATGTTGGGTTGATTTCTTTGGAAAATGCACTAAAAACACCCTAAAAATTAGATCCCTAATGTCTCATGTTTTCTCACACTTGATTGATTATTAAGAAACCTTTGAATTCTAAAAATAGACATGCCTTTTTCTAATTTGGGTCTTCATAATCATATTTGAATCTTTCAACCATGATTACCACTCATGTTCAATGCTTCATTTTTCTTCTCTTTTACAGACATGGTAGATAGGTATGCCAAAGTAGTTGGAAGGTTGAAGTCTTTGGAATAAATGGATGTACCATTGATTAAATTTATATATAATATATCACTTGTCCAAAAGCATCGTTTTGATAAGTAATATAATCTACAGATGTTGAATGAATGATACCAGGTATGTGGAATGTTGTCTATAGTTTTCTTCATTTATGTCTTGCGTAGGCCATTTTTTAAAACCAACCTATTTTGGCATTTCCCCTTTTCTCAAGATTTTTGGAATTCTTCTTTGCAGTTAATTCAGTGTGATTTTCAGTATATAGGCATCCCTCAGTTTGAGAAAATTTGGCTTAGTTGGGATTCTACATATTTTAATAGTTTTTTCCATTTTTATAGTTTGGCTACATTGGAAGGGAAGAAACAAAAGGAGTTTTTAAGAAAAAATATTTTCATTAGACTATATTGCTATTATATTTGTTTCTTTCTATAAATAATATGGGCCTATGAGTCACAGTGGTAGAAAGAGGAATGCACAGTTTCCAAAATTTAATGATTCCTTTCCTATTGGTTATTTTGATGGTGCAGCTATAGAGAAATCTTGTGGTTGTGGTTTTTTACTTAAGCTTATATTCTACACATTTATTTAGATGTTGGTTTGGTGGGGGTAGTGGGAATAATATAAGAGAATATTTTTTGGAATGTTGGGGTTTGTTATATTTTGATTCTATTTAGGGTTTTGTAGAGATTCCAAATGTGTTTTGGATTGTATTTTGGATCATTCACAATTATAGGTGGTATACATTTATTACTAGATGTAGGATGTTAAAAGACAAAGGGGCTCTTTCCAATCTTTCTCTTTCCATCATGTGTTTTGAGAGTTCAAGTGGGTAGCATAAAAATTATATAAGAAGGCAGTTGATGGGGATTTTGGTGTCATCAAGTTTAAATAATTTCAAGAAATATCTTTACTGAGAAAGGGGACACTGAATCTCTTTTAAGGTGTCATACTTTAGTTATGTTTTGTCCTATTTCTATATTAGTTATGTGTCGTTTTCTGGAGGCTTTCTGAGCTTTATTTTCATCTCATTTTTACCAAATTTAGTTACATTTTTTATATTTTGGTCATTTGACTATCATGAGAAAATTATGAGACTATGTTGTAAATTTTGACTATATCTTACAATATGCAAGTTTATACATCTAATAGAAACTAAAATTTCCTTTTGGAAAACCAACTATGTTGTGATCTTTACAATTTTTCCTAAAATTTATTGAACGATCATGCCAAGGAGCTTGTATTATAGTCCATTCAATGAAAATTTATTAATAATTGGACTCAAATCCATTTCAATTAAAAGTAATATATGATTCTTCTTCATTGATCAATATAATAAAACACTCAATGAAACTATCACATTGACTGTGTTATTAATATTGATGAATGAATTAGAATCATATATTACTTTTCATTTCAACAGATTTCAATCCATTTCTTAATAAAGCTCATCATCATGGTGACTCAACAAAACCAACCACTAGCATTTATATTGTTTTTCATAGTACAGACTATCTTCGAATATCCGATCGACCCCTTCGACATATTCAAATCACCCTTGTCATATATATGACTCTATATCCAACAATAAACTCTGTCAAATAAATAGCATTCTTGTTGTATATTCTAGAGAAACCCGATGAAAATATGGAGTTGAATCTGATGAAACTCTGGGGTTAACTCCAACAATATATCATCGAGACTATATGACAAATATGTGTTATTTTTCACAAATTTTTTAGTGCTCTTACTATTGTTGTTTAATTGACATTGATTCCTAGGATATACGACCGATATAGGTTCGTTGGATAGAACAACAAAACCTTATCGATGATTAAATAATTCTGATTTCACCGGAGAGCCGATGAAATTTTGTTGAATAGCCGACAAATCATCATCAGATTTTGGGTCCAAATGCTGTAGTGATTGATTGGCCCACCATTACCTAGATCACTCATCCATAGATGCCATGGAAATTTATCCACTAATATGAATATTGGATAGCTCGATAACTCTATAGATCAAAATCCTTCTAGTCCAATGGGCCCCTAAACCAACTAACACATGTATTCCACCCACATCGACCATATTATGGATCATTGGTTGTTAAATATCATTTAATAGTGTTGACCATGGTTGAACCCAAGTGGGAACAATGTTGAATATATATGCCATAATATTCACCATGGTAAATCATGGTTCAGCATATTATTAATGTTACCCCATAATTTCCCCAGCATCACCTATCTCACTCATCCATAAATTCTATGGACAATCATCCACTAATCCCAATACTAGATAGCTCAATAATTCCATCTCCCAAAATAATTCTAGCCAAATGGCTTCCTAAACCAATCAACCCATGGATTCCACCCTCATGGACCATATTATGGACCACAGGTTGTTAATTGTCATTAAATAACATTGACCATGGTTGATCCCAAGTGACCACAATGTTGCATATATAAACCATAACCTACACCACAATGAATCATGTTTCACCATATTATTAACGTTGTCTCGATTGGCCCATCGTCACCTAGCTCACTCATCCACAAATTCCATGCACATTTATCCACCAATCCAAATACCAAGCAACTCGATAATTTCATCTCCCAAAATCATTCTATCCCAGTGGACCCCTGAACCAATCAACCCTCGAATTACACCCTCATGGAATATATTATGGATCACTGGTTGTTAATTGTGATTGAAAAACATTGACCATGGTTGATCCCAACTGACTCCAATGTTGAAGATATAGACCATAATATGCACCATGATGATAGTTCACCATATTATTAATGTTTCCTTGTTATTTTCCCATCATCACAAAGCTCACTCATGCACAAATTCCATGCACATTTATCCACCGATTAAAAAAAACTCGATAATTTCATCTCCCAAAATCCTTCTAGCCCAATTCCCCCCTGAACCAGTCAACCTTTGAACTCCACCCTCATTAACCATATTGTGGATCACTAGTTTTTAATTGTCATTAAATAGTGTTAACCATGGTTGATCCTAAGTGACCACAATGTTGATATATAGACTATAAATGCATGACGACGATGGTTATCCATATTATCTATGTTGCCCCGTGATTGGGCTAGAATTAGCTATCTGACTCACCCACAAATTCCATGCACATGTATCCACCAATATGAAGACTGAATAGGTCGATATTTTCATCTCCGAAAATACTTCTAGACCAATGGCCCCCTTAACCAATCAAATCCTGAAGTCCACCCTCATGGACCATATTATGGATCATTGGTTGTTAACTATCATTGAATAATGTTAAACTTGGTGGATATTAAGTGGCCATAATGTTGAATATATAGATCATAATATGCACCACAACAATGGCTCACCATATTATTAACGTTTCCCCGTGAACGACCTACCATCACCAATCTCACTCATCCACAAATTCCATGCACATTTATCCACTAATCTAAAGACCAACTAGCTTAATAATTTAATCTCCCAAAATCCATCTATCCCAATTCCGCTCTGAACCAATCAACTCATGAAGTCCACCCTCATGGACCATATCATGGATTACTGGTTTTTTACTGTCATTGAATAATGTTTACCATGGTTGGTCCCAAGTGACCAAGACATTGAATATATAGACCATAATATGAATGATGATGATGGCTTGCCATATTATTAATGTTTCCCCATGATTGGCCCATTGTCACCTAGATCGCTCACTCACAAATTCCACACACATTTATCCACCAATATAAACAATGGATAGCTCGATAATTTCATCTCCCAAAATATTTCTAGCACAATGCACCCCTTAACCAATAAACCCCTAAATTCCACCGTCATGGACCATATTACAAATCACTGATTGTTAAATATCATTGAATAACGTTGACCATGGTTGATCCAAAATGATCACAATGTTGAATATATAGATGATAATATGCACCACAATGATGGTTCACCATATTATTGACGTTTCCCCGCAATTGGCCCACTATCACTTATCTCACTCATCCATTAAATCCATGCATATTTATCCACCAATTCAAATATCGGATAACTCGATAATTTCATCTCCCAAATTCCTTCTATTCCAATTGCCCTCTGCACCAATAACTATTAAATTATTGAACCATTGATATACAGGAAAATGAGGGAAATTGAGAGGTCAATTGTGTAGTGGAATATCATGAACAATGTACACTGAGCAAGACAAATTTGAGACAAATCTGATAAGAATTGATCAGTTAATTACAACATTAATCTTCATTAATTCAACAGTAATACAACAGTGTTACAATAAGGAGAATTTGAATCATGTGGATAGGATTCAAATCTACCAACTCAGGCTGACTAAAAATATAACTAGGAGTGTCTAAATCATTACATGGGAGACACTAGTCTAACTCCTGATGTCTAAATCAGTCCAACAATTAGTTAAACTAGTTAAACCAGTTAAATTGATGAGGTAGGTGAAATTGAATGTAAATGAAGGTTGACTCAGCATAATTGAATACCTTCCACAACCAACTGATGAAGGCTACCGGTGGCACTCAAAGTGGCTCCTATATTGTAGGGATTCATCTTGGAGGCACATAAACTCAATCATGGACATGTAGTAAGTGGAATTTGACCTCTCTATGTGTTCCCCACATTCTAGTACAGTAATAATGTCTCCCTAATCTAGACATGATGATCAAATAGACTATATATGGACAAGGGAGGATTATATAATCCTAACACCCCCCCTTAATCTTAAATTGGACAACTTGGGCCCTGGAAACTAGGAAAAAAGTCACCCATACAATCTAATGAAAATATAAAACTTCTTAATAAACTAAGGAAAATGGGGAAAACCTCATGGGAACGCCCCCTCAAATTAAGCAAGAATCAAGAACAATTAATCCATCCTTTACACCGAGAAGAGATATGATAAAGATACATGTCTTTTCTATGAATGACTTGGTAAATGCAGTGTGATATTTTTCTCATGCAATAGTTCCCGAATATTATGCATGTGAACCTCAATGTGCTCTGTGCGCTGCTTCTGAACTGGATTACTAGATATTTTTATGGTACTTTGGTTGTCACAATAAATTTCCACTAAAGGTGAAGTGCGGATCTAAAATTCTTTCAATATTCCATGTAGCCAAACTTCCCGAATAGTTGCATTTACATCCCCGCTATACTTTTCTTCTGCTGAAGAGAGTGCAAGTATTGCTTACTTCTTATTGGACCAACAAATTGGCCCAGATCCCAACATAAACACAAATCATGAAGTGGATTTTCTATCATTTCCATCTCTATCCTAGTCTAAATCTATGAATCCTATGAGATCAAGTTATGCACCAGTTGCATAATGGATACCATAATCTCTACTACCCTACACATAGTGCAAGATACACTTTGTTTTCTTCCTATGCAACTCATGTGGCTTCTGCATGTACCTTGAAGAAACACTCATAGCATAGGATATGTATGGTCTTGAATGTGTGATATATAAAAGGCTCCCAATGAGCCATCTGAAAAGAGTGTTGTCTACCAATGGTGTAGATCCACCTTCCTCTAGACTGATGCCAAATAGGAAGGGAAAAAGGACTTCCTTACAGCATTCCATGTGGAATATTCTGAGCATGTCTAATGAGTATCTAGACTATGAGATCATGATTCCCAAAGTATTTTGATTTTCTTCAAGACTAATGAACTGTCTTAACAGTCCTAGATTAGTCATAACGAAAGCTTTGTTCAGATCTCACTTGATGCTTCTCAATCTAGCAATAGAGATGCTAGTAATGAGAAAGTCATCCGCATACAACACAATCAATATCAAGGATCCCTCTTTCTTCTTCATGTAAGCATTGCAACATGTTTTGCATATTTCAAATCTCTGTGACATGAGGAAGGCATCCATTTTGAAATACCATGCCCCTGGGGCTTGTTTGAGCCCATAGAGTGATTTCCTTAATTTAAAAGCTAAGGAAGGATCCTGAATGTACCCCTTGGGTTGTTTCATGTAAATATATTCCTTCAAATCACCATGGAGGAAGGCACTTTTCACATCCATTTGATGTACCTCCCATCTCTTTGAAGCAGCAACTTCCAAGACAAGTTTGATGGATTCCATTCTTGCTACTGGAGTGAATGTCTCATTATAGTCCAATCCTTGAACTCGTGAGTATCCTTTGGCCATTGACTGAGCCTTTTACTTGGTTTTGGTTCCATCATAGGTTATCTTGGTCTTGTAGAACCATTTGCACTGAACTAGTTTCCTCCCTGGAGGTAAGGACACGAGTTCCCAAATTTTGTTGTCTTGTAGTGAAAAAAATTCCTCATCCATAGTTGCTTGCCACCTTGGATCATGGAAGGCTTCGTTGAATGTTTGAAGATATGATCCCAGCATCATGAAGCACCTCTCAAGGAGAATTGGATCTGTGTGGTATAGTGCAACATAATATTTATGATACTAGGATCTCGTTCTTCTTTCATCATATGGATCCCACAGAACATCCCCAACTACTTTAATGAGTTGTTGATCCCATTTAGGCTGCTGAGATGAAATAGATGCTAGATCTAGATCTAGATCCTCAATATCAAAATCATGTTGGTATTCCTCTTACTCTGAATCTGAATCTGAAATGTTAGACAATAAAACTGTATCTGCAAATGCAAGTAAAGGATTTTTAATACCTTTATCTGCTTCGAATGGAAGATATGTTTGTACTAGATTTGAGTATGGCATGAAATGTGGCAATTCATATTCCTTGGAGGCATGGTCTACAATATATTTCACTATAATATTCCTAGTTGAGATATCCACGATCTGTACCAAGTTAGGTCCAAATACCACTTGCTTTGGTGAGCTAGTGTAAGTCATCTGATATACAGATAACAAAGTTGCTGCAAGGGAGGGCACATAGAGTACATTTCTGAACTTTCCATCTTGGATTTTAATAGAACCTCTTCCTGCTACTAGGATATGAGAGTCATCACCCATACAAATAATAGGTCCTCCTGTGAGATTGAGAGTGGTGAAGGATTCCCTGGAGGAAACCATGTGGTTGGATGCTCAAGAATATATCAAGTAATCCTTTGACCAAGTGAGGCCTGCCTTCAAGGCATGGACCCTCTCATGTTCTATCGGTTGTCCAAAATCATAATTCTTTAATCTTTATGGAAGAGCAATATTGTTCTGTTCAAGGACTGTTGACAATTGGTTGATTGTCTTCTTCATGCACTAGCTTTCTGGATGAAAGCCTCTCATACAGTATGTACATCTAGTCTTCTCAATTTTATTCTTTTTCTTGGAACTCGAGGCTCCATCAGAATATATATGATTCTCCTTTGGCTTCGAATTAGTTTCTTTGGGATCCTTCCCTTTGTGATTCCCTCTTTATTTTTCATTGTTTGAGTCTATCATCAATATTTCTTGATTCTTGGAGGTTTAAATCAATCCCATTTGATCCAATTGATCTTACTCTTGTATTAAGGACACCACAAAAGAATTTAGAGAAGGCATCTTCCAATTGGGGATGGAAGATTCTGGAATGGAATGTAGAGACAAAGACTCAATACTCAGATCCAAGCTTTCTTAGTACAGACAACACAAGATTCTCATCCTTCCTCTTGAGTCCACATTGTTTGCATTGTAGTACTAGTGACTTGTATTTTGTGAAGAATACTCGAATAGATTTGAAACTGCTAGCCTATAAAGCAATTAGCTCATTCTCTCATATGTTCCCTCAAAGATCATCTTGTTTTCCAAACAAAGATTCAATATTTTCCCAATCTTATTTTGGATTCATTAGTCCCTCATGGTGTAACAAAATATCCCAAGATATATGAGTGCACATGCAGCCGAAGGCCTCATCAAGTCAATTCAATTTTTTTTTATTCTCAACACGTTGTTGGGGCTTAGTTTCTCTACCCATAGTCATCCTATATAGGCCAATCTTGCGCAAGGAGAACTTGATATATTCTCTCCAATCAGTATAGTTGAAGGGCGTAAGGATTCAAGGTACGAGAGCTGAGGAATCCATCTTTTTGTATGCTGAAACAATCAATTCCCCAAAGAGTTATGTTGATACCTGCAAAAACACTACAAAAACCAATTTCAATTTGCAATCATGTTAGTTTCAAGCCTTTCCACCTCGACATGTACACTTTCTCAAAGTCCGTCTCACCTAGATAGACTTCTCTGAACATAATTAAGAGGGAGCAAGGATATCATTCAGGGATTTATGTGGAAACTTAGTTTCTTTTGGTGTACAATGAACATCGTACAAAACTCGCTGCTAGCCTAAAAAAGGCTTTAATAACATGATAAATTATTGAACCATTGATATACAAACAAATGAGAGAAATTGAGAGGTGAATTGTGCAGTGGATTATCAAGAACAATGTGCAGTAAACAAGAAAAATTTGAGACAAATATGATAAGAATTGATCAGTTAATTACAACATTAATCGTCATTAATTCAATAGTAATACAACAATGTTACAATAAGGATAATTCAAATCATGTGGATAGGATTCGAATCTACCCACCCAAGCCTACTGAAAAAATAACTAGGAGTGTATAAATCATTGCATGGGATCCACTAGTCTAACTCATAATGTCTAAATAAGTCCGACAATCAGTTAAACTAGTTAAACTGATGAGGTAGATGAAAAAATGCACTACTTCCCCATGCATCCATGCAAAACTAATGCTAGACTAACTGAGAGTGATCAAACTGAATGTAACTGAAGGTTAACTTAGCATAATTGACTACCTACCACAACCAATTGATGTAGGTTGTTGGTGGCACTCAGAGTGGCTCCTATATTGTAGGGACTGGTCTCAGAAACACATAAAATCATGCATGAACATGTAGTAAGTGGCAGTTAACCTCTATATGTGTTCCTCACACTCTAGTACAGTAATAATGTCTCCCTAATCTAGACAAGATGATCAAATAGACTATATATGGATAAGGGAGGATTATATAATCCTAACAATAAATTCCTGAAGTCCACCCTCATTGACAATGATATGGATCATTCAATTTGGTTATCACATGTCAATGAATACCATTGACCATGGTATCCAAATTAACTATAATGTTGAATATATAGAAAAAAAATATGCACGTTCATGATGGTTCACCATATTATTAACGTTGCCCCATGATTGGACCATCGTTACCTATATCACTCTTATACAAATTCCATGCACAGTTGTTCACAAATCCAATGACTAGATAACTCGATATTTCCATCTCCTAAAATCCTTCTAGCCCAAAGTCCCCCTGAACTAGACAACCCTTGGACTCCACCCTCATGGACCATATTATGGATAATTTTAATTAAGTTCACAAAAGATATTTTACCATGGTTGATCAATTGACCAAAATTTTAAATATATAGACCGTAATATGCACTGTGATGATGGTTCATGATATTATTAACTTTTCCATGTGATTGGCCCACTATCACCTAACTCACTCATGTACAAATTTCATGCACAATTATTTGCAAATCCAATGACCAGATAGCTCGATATTTCCATTTACCAAAATTATTCTATCCCAATGCCCCCCTGAACCATTCAACCCCTGGAATCCACCCTCATGGACCATATTATGGATAATTTTTATTAAGTTCTTAACTATCATTGAATAGAGATGACCATGGTTGATCCCAATTGACCACAATGTTGAATATATAGATGATAATATGCACCATGACGATGGTTTGTCATATTATTAACGTTTCCCCATGATTATCCCATTGCCACCATAAATGCCATGAAGATTTATCCTTCAATCCGAAGACTAGATAGCTTGATAATTTCATCTCCCAAAATCCTTCTAACCCAATATCCCCCTGAACCAATAAACCCCATGAGTCCACCTTCATTGACCATATTATGGATCATTGTTTGTTAACTATCATTGAATAGTGTTGACCATGGTTGATCTCAATTAAGCATAATGTTGAATATATAGACCATAATATGAATCATGATAATGGTTCACCATATTATAAATGTTACCCCACAATTTTCCCACTGTCACTTAGCTCACTTATCCACAAATTCCATGCACATTTATCCACCAATCCGAAGACCAGATAGCTCGATAATTTCATCTCCCAAAATCCTTCTAGCCCAATGCGCCCACTGAACCAATCAACCCTTGAAGTCCACCCTCATAGAGTATATTATTGATTAATGGTTGTTAACTGTCATTGAATAACATTGACCATGGTTGATCCCAAGTGACCACAATGTTGAACGTTAAGACCATAATATTCACCATGATGATGGTTATCCATATTATTGACATTGCCCCATGATTATCCCACTGTCACCTAGCTCACTCATCTAGAAATTCCATGCACATTTATCCTTAAATTTGAAGACCTGATATCTCGATAATTTCATCTCCCAAAATCCTTCTGACCCAATATCCCATGAACCAATCAACCCCCACATTCCACCCTCATTGACCATATTATGGATCAATAGTTGTTAACTGTCATTGAATAGCATTGATCATGGTTGATCCCAATTCCCTTGGGTTTTTCCCTTGGGTTTGGGAATGACTCTATAATTCCCTAACATGATTTTTTATTAAAAAAATACAATTTTTTGGGGATCCCAGTATACAAACCCAATATTTCTTTCCTTCTTGTTCACTAGATTGGTTATATACATTCCTATTTAACTCAAATCTATGCAAGATTTGTGATTGTTCATTTTTCCTGAAATTGGTTGACCCTCCTAGACGAGGTTTTGTGGGAGAAAAAGAATTAGATATGGGAGAGGAATGGAACTCATTGAGGAAATCACACCCACAAGTGATTTTATTTCTTCTTGTTTTTATATACTATGACCAACCTTTGATTTTACCACCAAATATATATCATGTTCTCCTATATTGTCTCTTACTTTCTTAGAATATGCCATTTACGATTTCTAAGTTCATCAAGAGCTAATATATTTGTAATTTTTATCCTAAATTTCACTGTTCCATTTTTTGGAGGAGAAGCATTTGATGGTTTTGAATGCTCAATCATTCCACATTAGAATATAAGAACAAATGAAAATGAACCAAATGAATCCTTTAGAATGCATGGTGGAGTATCTTCTTGGATTATCTATTAATACCTATTCAGATGGTGCATAACCATCACAAGTTCAACAATGACATAAACAAAAATGGAAATAACTTGTAGTAACCACAACCATTGAGCTTCTTCCCAACAACAATATTGATAAATATCAACAACATGTCCAACTAAATAAAATGGAAGACTCTTAAATAAGGGATGAGCTTGATAATTAATCACACCTAATATATTGGAAGGGGCCTCTTCCTAAGGGGTAGTTCATGATACAATATCTTTGAACCAAGTTTGGAACACTCATAATGGAAGAGTATCCTATGGAAACAACATAATTACCTTAATATATAATATTTATAGAGTAAATAGGGAAGTCTATCCTCTAAGATGTTTTTTCTTCGATTTATTTCATTTACTCTCCCAATATATATTCTATAGGATGATCGATATGGGTTAGAGAGGAAATCACCGTGATGAATTTCCTATTCATTAAATGTAGTTACCTTTGAGAATCCTTCAATATTATTTTGTTAGAAAATGTGTGAATCTTTGCACCAAATGATGATTTCCCTTTTTGAAATTTCTATTTTTGCATGTTTTGTTTCTATAATAATACTGTAGCGATGCGATGGCTGCAAATTTTAAGTGCTATGAACAATTATTCGGACCCTATGTGCTTTTGGCATGAAATCCAACATCCTTTCCTCATTATCAACAAATGTTTCCACCACAAAAAAACATAAAATACTTTAAAAGAAGAGAACATAATATTATATGCAATATGTTACCCTGCTCATGGTATTTGAATATAACCATTATAGGAACTAGGCATTTGGGTGTCCCAAATAATTCCCACCAGCTTTTAGTATTAATGGAAGTTGGGTTTTGGGTAATAGTGATACTATGTGGTCGGTGGGTTTGGGTTTAATCTCAAAATTATAATAATATATAGAGAAAACCCCACCATGAATATCTTCCTGGAGATTGATTAAACCCGATACTCTGGAAGGAAGGAAACCATTGCCTCTTCCCTTTCTAACTCCATCATATTGTTGTTAACACCACCAAAATAATTGAACTTTTATGTGTCTTCCTCTTTCTCTCCTCCAACCACTACAAATCATTTGTGAGTACAGTGAATGAGCTTGGACATCAATATGGAGTTGTCTCTATAATGTTAATATAGAATAGAGATGGCATGCTTACATTACTAGTGAAGTGATGCCAAAACTAAGAGATCACAATTTCAGTATAGGATTAGCTTTGCAAACCATTTTCTCACTTCTCTTACTATGTTCCTTAGATTTGGACCCTTGTAACACCAAGATAGTTTGGTCTACAATTATTGACTCCATATGAAGTGGGATTTTTTTCTACTACAACATTTACAACCACTAGAAGGAGCGAAAAATTTCTTTGATAGGAGCTTTGTTGGTCCAAATTTTGAATTGAAATAAATGGAATTTCTTATTAATTTCATCAACGTATGTATTTGATATATGTGTACATTTGACAATCATCAAATGATGTATATCAATGTGACAATGTTGATTATGGAACTTCTTTTATCTAATCCTTTTATCCAGCGGTATATTCTACTCATTTTTTTGTTGTTGTAATGCATTGTAGTTTTGTAATTTCATACCAATTTGCACTTCTATCACCTTAATATACAAAAGTGATGTTTTATGTATTGGTAGAACCGAAAATTGGGAGAAGGACGTTTTATTTTTCATACAAAGTTTGCTGATGAGAGATTATTTCATAAATTAGATAGTATATTGCATCCATTCAAATAAGAACAGGACCTAGTGTAGGATATCTTTGATTTACATCCCCAATATGCTGAGGCTTATCGAGGGCTACGCCAATCATTCCCACTAGAAACACCAAAACAAATTGGTTATTGTAACAAAAAATAAAACAAAATCCAAACCACTGAAATACAAGTTTATCACACTCAATGTATTTGTCGCTTCCTCTTCTTACCCACCCAAATAGGATACATTGTTTTTTGGTATGTTTTGGAGATTTTTTAATTTTTGGTTGAGTTTGTAACCGATATTGAAATTTTGTAATGTCTTCCTGGAAAAGTATTGAACGTCCCTTTTAGCTATGTGTTTTGACATAGGTTTGTATCTTGAGTTTTGGATTGTGTAGTCATCTCATTATTATGTTCATTCACTAATAACTGAGGTGAATGGGTTGGATTTTGGAAGTATGCACCTATGGTTCCTGAGATAAATTATAGATTTGACTGTCATTGATAGGGAAGTATAGTAATATCCCTTCTATATCTCCTAAGAAAAAAAAAATTGTTATCTTGTTTCTGAGTCATATTTTTTGAATCATATTTTCATCTAAATAAAGACAACTACCAATTTATAGTGTAGCAGACACCATTTAAGTGTTCCTACCCCCCCCCCAACCCATGATGTGCATGTTTTTTGCATACCTCAACATTTTGGGTGACAAAAGAATAAATAAATTGACCATCCTTTCTCTTTTGCAGTACTTGTCACATTAACTATGAGGTTTGTGCTTTGTTTGAATCCATTTTGGATCATTATTTCAATAACATGTTACCTTTATGTGAACATAGAAACACCTATAACGTCTACATCATTAACCATTTTATGGATGTTGTTCCTAGGCTAAGGCTTCTTCAAGTTTCTTTTGATAGGAAATCCAATCTCTTCCTTCACCAAGGTGTTGTCACATCCTATAGTGAGTTATGACCATAACATCCTTGACAAATGCAGGAGCACACTTTTGGCACCTTGCTTGTTTTAGTATTCATGCAAAAAATAAAATAACCTTATAAAATGGCAAACAAAACTACTGAATTGTGTTTAGTGGGATGGAGGTCCTATTGTCCTAAAATCGATTTGTGTGAAACCAATATATTTATAAAATATGAAACCTACATAGAAAATTAGTGAAATACCACTGGAGCTTCTCTAAGTAGTCTCTTATCAAAGACCTTGTCTATTTTGTATGACCTCTATTTGGACAGGAGTAAAGTTATACTACAACTACCATCTCATATCCATTTGTGTTAGGGAGCCATCTTTCTAGTTCAGTACAATGATTAATGGGGATGGCCAATATTCCCTTCCAAATATTGATGTAGGGTGATGTCATAGTGATGCTATCATCATAGTGTGACATTGATTTCAAGAATCATATATAGGAAGGATCAACCTACCATTCCTGAATTATGCACTTAGGGTCAAGCATTGTCTAGAGGAATGATTGTCCAACCCTTCCTCAATTGTTCACATGGGGTTAATCAACCATCTAGATGAAGGATTGGCAGATTGATCCTCAAATTTAAACTTGGGATCAAGCATCACATAGAGGATGGATCATCTAACCCTTCCACGAATTTTTCTTTATAGTCAAGTAGTATCTGTAGCGAGGATCAATAAACACTCTATCAAATGTGGAATTTGAGTCAAGAATCATCTAGAGGTAGGATTAACTGACCCTTTCTCAATTGTTGACATTGGTTGAAGAAAAAACTAAGACAAGGATCGACCAAGTCTTTCTCAAACATTGACATAGGGTCAAGAAACATGCAGGGAAAGGATCAAATGATTCTCCTATAAATGATGATTGAGTTGATAATCATTCAAAGGAATGACCAGTTGATTCTTCCTCCAATGTGAACCTCGAGAAAAATATCATATGGTAGAAAATTGGATGACCTTTTCTTAAATCTAGACCCAGGGTGAAGCATCATCTCCAAGAATGATGGGTTATTAATGCATTTCAAAAGTGCACAATGTGTCAGTCATAATTTGGAAGAAGGATTGGTTGAAACTAATTCCTCAACAATGGTATCCAGGAAACATATCAGATGGATGAAATATCAACAATAACTTTAAAAAATATGACATATGGTAATTGTCTTATCTAGTGGAACATCAGATGACCCTTCTTAAAATAATATAGGCATAAATTGTATTATCTAGATGAAGAGTAGGATGCTTTATCCTCATGCATGAAATCATGATCAAGCATAATCTATAGGAACAATAAATCAACCCTTCCTCAAATATTGTTAGAATAATCAACCCATAGTTACCTACCTTAGACATTAATTAATTCATTTTTGTCTTATTTGCCTAGTTTCCTATATTCCACTCTATGCAAGTTGTCTTCCAGATGCCATAGAAGTCAAACTTGCTAAAAATAAGTCATGGAGCACTTGGAAAACCTACTGGAAACCATATTTAGCATGTCTGATTTATTTTAGATCCTCCAAAGCACATATATGCTTTTTCTACTAAGTTGTCTGTTTTATTGAGAAATAAGGCAAAAGAGAAAGTAAGACTAGGTGTAGTTGACTTGTTTTTTTCCCTCATCATCCTCCATCCTTTTCTCCTAATAAAAGCATGTATGAGTTTTATTTCCATCCCTTATTAGCTTGCCTACTTGATTTTTACAATTTGTGAGCCTCTAAGTGGATTTGGAAATGGCTTTATGCACACATGGGGGATTTGACTAGATGTAGTAAGCCTACTTTTTGACTATTTCGAATGGCATCCTTATGATAATGTAATTGTAACTTCGGAATGAATTCACTTGTATTTCTTATCTATTGTAACTCAATGTTTATTCTGGGATGTTCTTATGTCATGTCATGCCCCGATGTTCCGATCGGGAGAATCAATATTGTAAACAAGTCATGTCAAGTCATTATGGGTAACCATCCTATTGTCTAAGGGTTAAAGTCCTCGTAGTTCCGGGGCACTAGGGTTATTAGACTCTTCTAGAGAGGTTGGCCCTAGTAGGGCTTTAGTCATGTTGGGATTAGTATAAATAGAGAGCTGGACTCTCTATTTAGCACACAACTTATACACACTCAAGTGTAGCGCATAGTTGAGGAAGAGAAAGACACTGGGGCTAGAGGAAAGAGCTTGCTGCTGTTGGGAGATTGTCTTACTATTTTTGGGTTTCACTTTGGTGCTGATTCTATCTCTGAGGAAGTTGCGGGGTTTTCTCCATTTATGGTTTCCCTGAGGAAAAACACTGTGTTCATTGTCTCTTGTGTTTGATTGTTGTGCTTGTTGTTCTCTCAGTTAAAGATCCTAATGATATGCTAGCTTAATGTTGTAAAAACTAACATGGTTTCAGAGCTAACCTGAGAATAAGACACTATGCAGCTACGGGAACTAGGGATTCCTATTTTGTGGATCTCTCTCCACAGATTTTCAGCAAAAGTAAGGTGGAATAACTCTCTTCCCTAGGGCGCATCTTTCTATCGAAGCATAATCCAATTCTAAGGTTTTTTTAGTTTTGGACCTGACACTGCTGCCAAAATTTAGTGCTTTTCACAGAAGAGGAATTTTTCAGTGAGCCCAAGCCTGGATTTATCTCCTCTCGAAAATCGAAGTTAGGGATCAATTTCAAAGTATTTGGTTGGACAGAACTTCGGAAAATTAAAACCCTAATCTGCTCCTGAACCAGTACTACAGGATTTTAGCTTCAAATCCAGATCCGACATCTTGACCTGGTAAGATCTAAATTTTTGGTATTTCCATTTGAGGTTCTTAGTTAAGATGTCTCATCATACCAAGATTGATGAAAAGCTTGAGGGAGCTAATAACTTCCAATCCTGGAAGTATAGGATCTCCCTAGTCCTGGAAGAAAATGAGTTAGACTCCTATATCCAGGAGGAGGTTCCAGTTCCAGAGGGAGATGAGGGAAAGTCCTTACATAAGAAGAAGTTGGTTATGGCAAAGAGGATCATTTCTAATTCTATCAAGGATCACCTAATTCCATAGGTGTCCTCCCTTAAGACACCCAAAGCCATGTTTGATGCCCTAACCAAATTTTTTGAAGGGAAGAACATCAATCAGAAGATGAATCTAAGGAACCAGTTGAAGAATGTCAAGATCCAGAATGAGGAGACCATCCAGTCATACTTCACAAGGGTCTCCCAGATCAAAGAACAACTAGAAGCTGTAGATGAAGAAGTAGAGAATGTAGAAATTGTGATGGCAACATTGAATGGCCTCCCTAGGTCATGGGATTCTTTCATCCAAGGAATTTGTGCTAGAAAAAAGTTGGTCAAGTTCAACAGACTGTGGGAAGAATGTTCTCAAGAAGAAGCTCGAATAGCTGCTCGAGAAGAGAAGAGGGGAAGTGAAAATCAAGATCTCACAGTACACTCCAAGAAAGGAAGAAGGGAAAATCATCATCACCAAGGTAAGCATTCTCATCAGAAAAATAACTTTATGAGAAGGGATCCATCCAAACTCAGATGTTATACATGCGATGAAATAGGACACTTTGCTAAAAAGTGTCCCAAGAATAAGAATGGATCCAAGAAGAAGAAGAACTCCAAAATAAGACATCATGCTCACACTGCTGAGGATGATGATCCTCCTAGGAAGAGACTAAAAAAAGAAAGTGAAGACTCTTCAAGTGAAGATGAATATGTTCTGATCTCCGCTCTCATGGGAACTGTCACTCATGGAAGCAAAGATTGGCTTATTGATAGTGGGGATTCCAAACACATGACAGGTTTCAAAGAATCCTTTGAGAAACTATCTGAACATAATTCACCTCATAAGGTGAAACTTGGGGATGACTACCAATATTCTATAAAAGGTAGTGGTGAATCCTCCTACAAGCTAGACTCTGGAAAGTCTATGAAAATGAAGGATGTTCTATTTGTACCAGGATTAAAGAAGAATCTCCTATCCATATCGACACTGGATGCAAAAGGCATAAGGGTTGCATTCATAGATGGTCAAGTCATCATGTGGCCAAGAGGAAAGACTATTAGCGATGCAATAGTGATTGGAGAACAAGAAGGAGGTTTATAGAAGTTGAAGGGCCATCCAGAACAAGCTATGGTCCATGAAGCAGTAGAGCCAAATGAACTATGGCATAGAAGGCTTGCACATGTGCATTACAGAGCACTACCACTTGCAAGCAAAGCTGTTGAAGGTCTTCCATAAATTCAAGCAAAACATGAAGGGGTCTGCAAAGGATGTGCAAAGGGGAAGAATACAAAGAAGACATTTCCAAGTAGGGAAAGCAAGGCAAAAGGAATCTTAGAAATCATCCACTCCAATGTATGCGGACCAATGTCATCAAGCTCACTAAGCGGGTATGTATATTATGTTTCTTTCATTGATGAATTTTCTAGGAAGACATGGATTTACTTCATGAAGAACAAAGATGAAGTTTTCAGCAAATTCAAGGAATTCAAAGCCTTGATTGAAAACCACACAGAAAAGAAGATCAAGACCTTTCGATCAGATAACGGCGGAGAATTCACATCAAATGAATTCAAAGACTTATGCAAAGAATCAGGGATTAAGAGGGAGTTGTCCACTCCTTACAATCCACAACAGAATGGGGTTGCAGAAAGGAAGAATAGAACCATCATGGAAGCTGCAAGAGCAATGCTTCATGATCACGATCTTCCTATGCACCTATGGGTAGAAGCAGCCAGAACAATGGTATATGTACAGAACCGTAATCCAAACAGAGTACTCGAGAACAAGACTCCTGAAGAAGTCTTCTCCAGTAAGGAACCAGAAGTCAGCCATCTCAGAATATTTGACTGTCCATTATACATACACATTCCAAAAGAGAAGAGAACAAAACTAGATCCTTCAGGAAAGAAGGGAATATTTGTGGGATACTCTGAAAGCTCGAAGGCTTACAGAATATACTTCCCAGGATACAAGAAGATCGACATCAGCAGGGATGTAACATTTAATGAAGACATGGCTTACAACAAATCCAGAAAGAGACCTACTGAAGAACCTAAAGAATCCGAAGCTCCCAGAATTCATGATACAACCATGAATGAAGAATTTCAAGAAGAAGATTGAGAATTTGAAGAACCACAAAGACCTATAGATCCACCTCAGGAAAAGAATCCTCATAAGAGGAAACCTTCTTGGGTACATGAAATTATCCAAGGTGCGGAAAGATATGGGGCTCCAGAAGAGAATCACAAAGAAAGAAAGAGAACCAGATATTGCTCTGGATATGTTGCCTTACTATGTGACTTTATCAAAGAAGAACCTTCCAGTTATGAATAAGCGGTAGAACGGAAAGAATGGAAGGATGTAATGATCGAAGAATATCAATCAATCATGAAGAATGATGTTTGGGATGTTGTCCCAAGACCAGAAGGGAAGTTAGTTGTAGCTTCCAAATGGATCTACAAGATCAAGCATGCTGTGGATGGTAGCATAGAGAAATATAAGGCAAGATTTGTGGCTCATGGCTTCTCACAGAAGGAAGGAATAGATTATGAAGAAACCTTTGCTCCTGTATCCAGATACACCTCCATCGGATCAGTACTTTTTTTGGCTGCAGTAATGAAATGGAAGATACACCAAATGGATGTCAAGACTGCTTTCTTGAATGGTGTAGTAGAAGAAGAAGTGTATGTAGAAAAACCACTTGGGTTTTAGACACATGACAGGGAGTCTCATGTGTGCAGACTGAAGAAAGCCCTGTACGGTTTGAAATAGGCACCCATGACATGGTACGACAGAATTGACATCTTTTTATCCAGCTTGGGCTTTACCAAGAGTAAAGCAGATTCCAACCTTTACTACAAGGTTGAAGATGACAACCCCGTGATTCTTCTACTATATGTAGATGATGTATTTGTGAGAGGTATGGATGGGTTGATTGCTGATATGAAAAGAAAGCTTGCTGCTGAGTTCGAAATGGAGGACTTGGGTATGATGCACTATTTTCTAGGAATGGAGGTGTGACAGAGTGCGGATGGAATCTTCCTTTGACAAGGGAAGTATGCAGCAGAGATCCTGAAGAGGTTTGGGATGATGGACTACAAGGCTATGGCCACACCTATGGCATTGAACCTAAAGCTATTGAGCGATGCTTCATTTGAGTCGGTTGATGCTATGATGCATCGTCAAATGATTGGGTCCTTGATGTACCTGACAAACACGAGACCAGATATTTGCTTTGCTGTGAAAACCTTGAGCCAGTTCTTGACAGATCCAAGAAATTTTCACTTGATTGCTGCAAAGCATATTCTGAGGTACTTGAGGGGTACAATTGATTATGGGCTCAAGTACGAGGTGAATTAGAAGATTAACCTGGAGGGTTATGTTGATTCAGATTGGGCAGGAATTTCCATCAATAGGAAGAGCACTTTAGGGTGTTGCTTTAGTATGGGATCATGTGTGATCTCTTGGTTTAGCAGGAAGCAATCCTGTGTGGCACTGAGTACAGCTGAAGCAGAGTATGTCACAGCTTGTTCAGCTAGTTGTGAGGCAGTATGGTTGCGGAAGCTACTGTCTGATTTATTTGATCTTCAGATGGATTCTACTTGTATACATTGTGACAACCAAAGTTGCGTGAAGTTGTCATAGAATCCGGTGTTCCATGACAAGTCGAAGCATATCGAGATCAAGTATCACTATATCAAGGATATGGTGCAGAGGGGAGCAGTGAAGCTCCAGTATGTTGCGACAGAGGAATAGATAACTCATGTGTTGACAAAGCCATTAGCAAGGGTGAAGTTCGAGTACTTCAGGGAGAATATTGGTGTTCTCCAGATCGAGGTTTCCTCCAAGGGAAAGTGATGAGTCCCATAGCCATTCTGACGAGTAGGTCAGATGTAAGGGATGAGCCATTCTATCATGGTGAGAGGATTGGTTCCTTCCATGTCAGATATGAGTGTTGAATGCCATTCTGGGAATGGAGGTACCTGGTCAGTTACCAGGAACACTCAGTCTAGGACTGAGAGAGCCATTCGGATGAGCAGGTCAGATATAAGGGCTGAGCCATTATGTCATGGTTAAAGGATTAGGTTCCTCCCATGTCATATGTGAGTGATGGACATTCTCTCGAGTAGGATAGATGTAAGGGAAACTACCATTCTACTAGAGAATGGAGGTGCCTAGTCAGTTACCAGGTAGCTCCATCTAGGACTAGGGCCCATTCTGACGAGGGTGTAGGATTTGGTTCCTACCAGGTCAGATGTGAGTGCATGCCTTTTCGAACATGCAGATGGATTGGTTCCTTGTATGTGTCGAATGTAAGAGAAGAGCCTTTCTTTGATCATGTGTTGATCAGATATAAGTGCTGAGCCTTTCTCCGATCATGTGTTGATCAGATATAAGTGTTGTGCCTTTCTTCGGTCATTGGTTGATCAGATATAAGTGCAGGAGCCTTTTGGCATGGAGGATTGGTTCCTCGCATGGCCAAGTGTAAGTACTGGGCCTTTCTTTGATCATTGGTTGATCAGATGTAAGTGCTGGGCCTTTCTGATAGGGTTGTGGGATTTGTTACCACATGGTCAGATGTGAGTGTTGGGTGTGCCTTTCTGATATGATTATAGGTTAGTTCCTACATGATCAGATGTAAGTGCTGGGCGAAGACCTACATGGTGGCTAGGCCTACATCCAGCATGAAAAAGGGCTGGCTCTGTAGAACTTCCTGTGACGAGAAGAATCATGAGATAGCACCTGTGAAGATTTAGTATTGATGATCCAGTAGAGATGATCCAGATCGAGTGACGATCTAGATCCAGAGATGATGCTCCAGAGATGATCCAGATCAAGTGATGATCCAGATCCAGGAATGATGCCACAAAGATGATCCAGTGATGATGATCCAGATCCAGAGACGAAGATGACTTGAAGACAAAGAAGACTTGAATACAAAGAAGAATTGAATACGATGATGACTTGAAGATGCAGATGACAAGAAGACCCAGAGAAGAAGACCAGTGATGAAAATTGTGTCGAGAGAATACCTTCCTAGTTAAGAGGGAGTGTTAATGTAATTGTAACTTTATAATGTATTCACTTGTATTTCCTATCTATTGTAACCCGATTTTTATTCCAGGATGTTCTTATGTCATGTCATGCCCCGATGTTCCGATCGGGAGAATCAATGATGTAAACAAGTCATGTCAAGTCATTATGGGTAACCCTCCTATTGTCTAAGGGTTAAAGTCCCCGTAGTTCTGGGGCACTAGGGTTATTAGACTCTACTAGAGAGGTCAGCCCTAGTAGGGTTTTAGTCATGTCAGAATTAGTATAAATAGAGAGCTGAACTCTCTATTTAGCACACAACTTATACACACTCAAGTGTAGCGCATAGTTGAGGAAGAGAAAGACACTGGGGCTAGAGGAAAGAGCTTGCTGCTGTTGGGAGATTGTCTTACTGTTTTTGGGTTTCACTTTGGTCCTGATTCTATCTCTGAGGAAGTTGCGGGGTTTTCTCAATTTATGGTTTCCCTGAGGAAAAACATTGTGTTCATTGTCTCTTATGTTTGATTGTTGTGCTGGTTGTTCTCTTAGTTAAAGATCCTAATGATATGCTAGCTTAATGTTGTAAAAACTAACACCTTATCCATTCGAATCTCTTATGTAATTATATATTGCAACAGCCTATGACTTCATAAGGTTGGATATTGTACACTTATTCAATACATATTAGTGTTATGCTCCAATTTCAGTCTCCTTTGTTGGTAATTTTTGCATGTTTGATTAGCAATTTTGTGAGTGCAATTGTTCTATCACTTGGGTTTAATTTCCACAAATATGAAACTTGGTACAAATATTATGGACAGGAAGGACCGACTGACCATTTTTCATATGTTTATCTAATGGAAAGAACGAGTCATTTAGACACATGATCTCCCAATATATTTTTAACTCAGTTGAACATGAATCCTATTATATAAAAGGAGTATATGCAGACCCTTCGTGAAATACAGTTGAAAGTAATTTCACTTTTTACATAAAATATAGGCCGATACTTCTTGACATATGGTATCTTGGAAATGTATCATCCATAGGAAGGATTTTTTCGTATGTTTTTATAGAATGTAGAACTTCTATGAAAGTGCATGATGCTATCATCAAATCAAAGGTTTTAATTTTTCTGATCTGTTTAATGAAGCTTGTTGCTCCTTAGTTAAATTTACAATTGGTGGCATTAGTAAAAATCCAGAAGGTGGACCCATGGGCATGGCTGTAATTGATGCTACAGGTGATGATCTTAAAGTTTCTAAAGCAGACACTTTTGTTACTGTTGGTTCATATTTATCAGCTGGCCTGAACGGATAAACTTCCCTTATTCCACTGCTATCAGAGCCACTCAACAAAAGTGGACGTGTAGTTGGTATTGGTTCTGATAATGAATGAATAGTATGCTTAATAGTATCGATCTTTGTTTCAATGCAAACAACACCATATAAGCTAGGAATGTTATTTTGGAGAGCTTCTACTTGGTATCTATCTAATGGAGCTATCAAGCCTTCACTCTCAACCACTGACTATGGACTCGCAAATGAGTTTAATCCATGATCTTAAGTAAATGGTATGTTATTTGTGTCCACTATGCTTGTAGATGCTAAAGACATAGTAACTGGTACATCCATATGTCGTGGTACCATCCAGGAAGTATCCCTTTGAAGATAATGACCAACATTAGAAGCAAGCTGTTGGGGAACACTCACTTCTACTTGAGATGAAGATGTTCTCTTTGGCAACGGGAGTTTTGACACTGCCATTGATGGCAATACAACTTGAGGAATTGTAGTTGGAAGTTCCATTACTTGTGATATCATAGTAAATGATGGCATTATTTTAGAGAATGCACTTATAGCGCTATACTGGGAACCTTCTCCCAGTTCTTGTTCATCACCATCTGAAGTTGGACGAGTTGATGGTAAATTGTGCATATTAGATATGACTACCTCAGCTAACAAATTTGAAGGAATGTTTGAAGCTAAAATTTCTAATGATCCAACAGCTCTATCTCCCTGTGCAGCTATGGCGCCAATCATTGCAACCAGCTATTGTACCTGGGTCATTTCAAAATCAACCAACTAGCCCCCAGCATGATTCCCATTAGAAAATGCCCTTTCATTTATTATATCACTACTAGGTTGGAATTGTTGCATTGAATGCATTGATCCAAGTGGAGAATCATGTAGCATCCGCTTCACTGGTCTGTCATCTATGCTGGAATGATTTCCAATTACTTGTGCAATAGCTCTCTTCTTGCCCGCTTCCCCCATCATAATATTAGAATATTGACCTGATACCCTTTCATCAGAAGTCGGATCATGGGTGGTGCGATCAGTGCTTCTAGACATCTTGTCATCCTAATGAAGAGCTTGTTTGGCTAAATCTCCAACATTCATTTCTCGTAAAGCGGCTACCAAGCGGTCATGCCACGACATTGCACCTGGGAATGTACATTTAAGAAATGAAAGGAAAGCATTTTTCAATGTGTGATGCACACTTGCAACTTGAGCTCCTTTTATAGTTTTAAAACTTGGGGCTAACCCAAGCAATACAAGTAAAATTCTCTCATAAATTCTAGGCCTTTTTTTTGCAATTGATGCAAGACTATTTACAAGAACAATAACCACCGAACTATGAAGTATTGTGACATCAAGTAAACGCAGCTAATCCAAAAGAAGCCCCCGATTTTTGCTAGCTTCTTGTCCAAGAAATCCTTCATCAAGTACAGGATGGCCTTTGAGTATCCATGATATACTAAAACCCTTTGATTTCCTATCATTTCTTTACTGCAGATGTGGTGGTTGGGGAGAAACATTAGGATCCGGAATGCACATCAATATTGTTGTTTCGACAAACTTCACCGCTAACAATTTTACACCATTGATTCCAGGATGGAAAGCAATTGGGTATACTGCATCGTTAAATTTTACCATCCATGCCCATGAGCCTTCCAAAGAGTTGTCCACTTGACCAGAATAGATGCCCTGTAGAGAAATTTCTTCCAATGTATTACGAAACAAATTTGTCCCTCTAGATACTGCTTGTTGAGCAACAGCTGGAGTATCATCTTTTAAAAAATAAATCAAGACTGGAACCATGTTAGGAAAGTATTCTAAGTATTTCAAGCCAAGTTCTTCAATCATAACGACTAAAAATTTGCGAATGGGATTGGAACGCTTGCCTTGAAGTTCTAGCAGATAAGGCACAAAATCCGGAAGCAAGGAAGGTTCCCTGTGTAACAATATCTCCATTAAACAAGGGGATTTTATCATCTTCATTTCCAACCATTTTTAAAATGATGATTCTGGCACCTATCTTTAAGTGCTTGGCTCTAAAAAATGGACATGTTTTCCTTTTGTATCAGTCTTCCAGCAGTGAGCTGTTCAAAGACAACCGGCTCTAATACCAATTGCAAAATAAGTCTCAGGCACTGAGAGGTGGGGGGGTGAATCAGTGTCTGTTAAAAACTTGAAAATCTATTTCGAAAACACAAATGACATTTAATGAGTCATAACATTTACCAATTATATATATACGAAACAACAAACACATATGAATATATCAAATATATTTTTATTAAATAAATTTTACATCACATAACATGAACTATCTAGACCCATATAGATTGAGAGACCCAGCTCTCTTACAAGACATAGCTTGTATACATGACCCAGCATGTAGAGAGGAATCCAATCCTCATTCGGGCTCCAACCTGATTACAGACACCAGTCTGTTTGAATGAACACAAGGTTCATGTCAAAGGTAGAATATCCACCAAAATATTACATTTTATCCACCGAGATACACCATCTTCTAATTTTGAATCTTCATTAAATACTTTTGTTCATGCCCTTTCAATTCTTCATACCTTTTCAAACTTATAGCTCTTCCAATCTTTGTCTTCATACCTCTTCGAGTAGTCACATCTTTACATTTTGTTTCTTTAGTTCTTTAAAATAATTTTTAGTTCTTATAACAATAATATAATTAATTTTTATATTATTTATATGCATATTCGAATTCTAATAGTTGTCTCCCCCCCTTTTTTTTAAATCAAGGCCCTTGATTTCTATAAACTAGCTTGGGAATCTTGCATGAGAAACAATTTCGACTTCCAGCATAGTGTATATCTTCCAGTTCACCAAAAGGTGGCGGTAAAAGAGAATTCCCAGTTTGTTCGAATTACATAAACATGCGCCTTCATTCCTTTCAAATAACTCTGGATGATTGCATACGTTCCTCAATTGAATAACAATGTTCATGATATTTTCAACTTTTTGTAATTTATATGACCTTGGGCACTATCAAGTAATTCAACTACATAAATCTTGTTCTTAATATCGTGATAAAATGCTTGTTGGCGAGAGCTCAACGTACAGTTCATAGTTACTTCCTTTTTATTGGTCATTTCAGCAATCACGTATTTCTTAACTCGATGCAACATGAAAGGCTTTAGGACAGCATGTAGTCGATTGAGTTGGTGTTCATTCAAAGTACCTCCATGCTCTGCACGGTTCTCTATGCCTTTTGAGAACCATTCATTCAATTGCTCATGGCTATCAAACAATGTTAGCATGATAAAATGAAGCAGTGCCCAGAGTTCTGTCATGTTATTTTGAATGGGAGTTTCAGTAAGAAAGATGTTATTTCGACAGTTGAAGCCGTGTTCGCCTTTCTGTCACCTTCACCAAAGTCTTGGTGCCATGTTCTCCATTTTTATATTAGTGCAACGTTCGCCAATGTCTGAGTGCCACATTCGTCGCCATTCACCAACGTTGTCTCCACCACTGATTTACAGATGGCATCACGCACTTTCATAGTCCATCACTAAAGCGCAGTGCAGTGGCTGGTAGAATGTTGTTAAATTTATCTCTCCAATCAACCAATGGGAGGGCTTCTGCTAAATCAATCATACCTCGTTCCAATGCTCCCAACCATTCGTTATGCTTTTCAAACATTTTTTGATCACAACACTGAATTATGCCAAGTAGCCAACCCATAGCACCCATAGCATCATCGATTGGTTGATCATTAGATTTAACACGATCCATGTTGGCTCTAAACTCTTTTAACAGTGCAGATTTGCATTTCTTTGCGACAGCTGGGGATGCATTTGCTTTACAGTAATCTACAATACAACTTTCTATTGTAATAGAGGAGAGATTGTATGGAGGTCAAGTCGAAGTAATCGATAACATTTACAGCAGAATCTCTTCCAACATCTCTAACAGCAACATCCGTTCAGCCATTGCACCTTAAAATATGAGTTCCTTTGCTTCTCATGCTTTAGCTTCTGTAGTAGCAACAAGTGCCTGCATTGTAACTGAATTTACAGTACTATGTCATTGACAAGGAAGGCAAGGAAATGATGCCAACATTTCTGCAACAGCCATCCCTCGTCTAGGTGGCACACTATTCGGAACAAGTGGGCAACCCAACATTTCATTAACTTCATCATAAACAATGCCATGTTCATTGTCTCTCATCTTCTCTATTTCATATGGTTGCTATCAACGTCAACTTTCACTGCCATTTATTTGTAGCTCTGTCATCACTCTGCTTGTTGCTCTGTCTTATCTAGTTGCCATCAATGACAACCTGCATTGCCATATTGACAACATTAGGATATCCCAAAGTTTGTGGATTTGAGTTTGGATCCAAGCAACTGTGTTGTTGCAAAAGAATGGATTCTAGCATTCTGGGATCACATCATTGATAGATTTGCTTCACTTGAAGGAATGATTCTATCATTATATGTGAGGTGTAGAATTGTTCGTTCAATGTATCAGTCGGGAAATAGGTTGTTTGTTTTAGTGGCGGAGATAGTGCAACAAGAGATGTATATGAGGTCATTTTGTGAACTAATTGCCCAACAAAAAGGTTTTAATTTTCTTATTGTTGTTTTTTAAAGTTGACTAAGAATTATGTATTCCTAATTAGTTTTTAGAAGTTGATATATTTCCACTACGTAGAAGCATTTGTAAATTTTAATAACATAAATATTGAAGAATAATTTGTTGTTGAGAATGGATTCAGTCTAGATGATTGTAGTGCCCCGTATTTTGAATTTTGGTATTTAATGTCTAATATGAATTAAATCAACATTTTAATTGCTTATTATTTATTTGACTCAATTAGATTCATTAATACTATTATTATATGAACATATGGACTCCCTAGATATGTGGATAGTAAATGGAATTTGTCATTTTATTTTATCAATGTTGATGAATATGTTATGTCATTTTAACATGCACTTGAATATGGAATCTTGATATGTAAATGTCAGTTCAGGTGTACTTTGAGATAGAACACACACAATATATGTTTCAAAGGTACTCACATGATTATATTAAATGTTGTTTTAGTGACATGGATTAATAGTTTAAAGAGTTGAGTATGTTTATACATGATATTTATGTGAGTGGTGAACTAACCCACATGTTGATTAGCCATGAGATAGTCATATCCTTAAAGTGACAAGGGGCACAAGATGTCTTCAACATCAAAAGAATAACGAGGTTATATCAATTTTCAAGTTATTTAACTGTGAATTCCAATATTTCTATGACTTGTGGGTGAGTGTGAGTTTTGACAAGAACTATGACTTGCCCAAAGTGGTTCTTCAATGACGAGACCCCTTAGAACAACAATGGAAGAGTAGAGTTGATGTAGGGTGTTGACCCTATTACTATCAGGGGAGGTGGAGGAGTTTCCCATTGTTTATCCCCTGAAACTCGGATTCGGGGAGGGCTTTGTTGAGCACACTCCCTTAGATGTGTGATGATGACTAGTGGGTTCCTGCTGGGAAATATTGATCGAATTGTAGGACTTGACACTTCCAATTATGGGTTCTATATGTGGTTAGGTCAGTGTAGTCGATGCCACAGAATCTTCCACCAGAGGATGGGATGATGAGGTTAGGAGATGAAAGTAGTGGTGATTATGTGGTTGAGTATTGATGGGGATGGATGGGACCAACGAGGGATTGGATGGTGTTCTTGATTGTTGCAAACCACTATGATTATATGCTTGATTGATTCAGTATATTTATCTAATTTGGTTTTATTACTTTTGTATGAATGATTATGAATGAGAAATGATGCATTGTTATGTTGGTCTTCTGTATGTTATTTTCAAGCATATAATAATGATGCATTGAGGAATTAAAAGTGATTATTAGTACCCATGCATAATACGTGTGTGCTGGCCACATATACATCAATTTGTGATTACATTATTATATTGGTTGATTGATGAATTATTGTAGTATTACTTATGTATTGAAAGTATAAATAAGTGTTGATATATATATATATATATATATATATATATATATATATATATGGTAGTATGAGTTTGTTGACTTGTTTATTATATAAGTTTATATTTAAATAAACTGATTGAATTATTGAATGAAATACATAATTAGATACATATAATATGACATATATCATAATATAACATAGTATATGGAAATATCTTATTTGACTTATGTATGAGACGATAATGTAACTAAATGGATAGATAGGGTTTCATAAATTAGAAACGAGTTGTCAAAGTTGCAATTAAAATAGTAGCATGAAAAGTCAGACTTTGTAACCATGTTTATTAATATTTCATTTATTTAAATCAAATTGTTATTTCTTTTGAGAAAATAAATTTATTGATTTTTAATATTATTATATTGGAGTTTATTGATGGATGAGGAGGAGGATGAGGACTTTTGGGTTATAAATAAGAGACTTGAGGTTGGATGAGGGAGGTTCTTTTCTTGAAGATATTTTTGGTGAGAGTTTTTGAAGGGATTGGGGAATTTGGGATATTTTGGGGATGAGAAGTTTGGAAGAGTTGGAAGAGTTTGAGAACTCTAGGAAGAATGGATACATAGCTTACTAGTGCATCATTGTTCTGTTGTTTGGGGGTCTCGGGCACGGAGGTCGAAGAGTCCAAGTGGATGGCTCTTGGGGCTAGGGAGTCAGATATACCCCTAGTTAGCTGGGAGGTAAAACTGTGGTTACACATTGGGCAATGAAGATGGGAGAAAATTAAGGAGAAGATGGAATCTTGCTTTAGTTTATATTTCTTCACCATTTTATATTGAGGTATTTCTCTTGTTGTTTTCTATTACTTATAAATTTGTGGTAAACTTTCTTATATGTTATTCTATAATTTGCTATATGTTGTTCTAAAATGTTTACATGATGTATTGTTGTATTTGCATTATCTCATGATATGTCATGCCAATGAACCACTAATGGAATATTATTATTTGATAAAAACTAAACACCCTTGATGAGTGTTACAATGATTGTGACATTGTGGGTACTTTCGAAAAGAAAACATTCAAAATGTCAAGATAAACAAGGTGGCTACAAATAATTATTAAAGTGGTGTTAATATATGTTCCAATCAATTTACTTAATTTACTTAATATTTTAATGACAATGGAAAAAAACTTAACATCTTATCGGAAATATTTACTTTTATTGTTCTTGTTGTTTTTAGGGCATCAAGAGCCACATAAGAGCCATGGAAATGAAGGAATTGTTCATTAGAACTAGCATTTGGATCTAGTTTGGTTGTTTTCCTATCCACCCTTAGAAGTTCATTGATATGTGAGCAATCAAGCGGTTCTTTGTAAGTACATCGAAAAGTGAAACTAGTGGTATGGGCTGATGCACAATCATGGACTCCTTTAAGGACACTTTAGATGCCACATAATACTAGAATAAACGAAAAACTCTGATTTTAGGTGACAATTAGGGGTACTTCCCTAACTTATTTGAAGATGAAGTAAAAAAAGAAAAGATAGGTAATTGAATCAGCTTTCATAATATATAGGGTTTATGCAAAGAAAGTGTGTGCAAATGATTATAAAATTAGTTTCCGTGAAAGTGGGTTTTCAAATTTTCAGCACATCTTAACATATATGTTTGTGCAGGTGCAGCAATATATGAGGTAAATGATGTCCATTTGAGATAAAATCTTGCAGACATATAAATGACATATGGGCCTAGTGCAACACTATTTATTCAGAATTTTTCATGAATTATTTTTTTTATTATTAATTATTGAAGTTAGAAAAGCTTGAAATTAAAACCTTATGTGCGGGTGCAACACTTTAGGGGCAAAAATTAATGAAATCCTTGATTTCTTAATATAAGATCACAAAGCTTGATCTCGTCTAGTGCACCATATAGTTTTTATGGGAAATGGTGATGGAAATCGAAAGTTATATAAGAAACAATCGATGTATGTATTCTCGAAAACTAACGTGTGTCATTTAGAAAAATA
>LPNX010077617.1:0-2500 GCA_001517045.1 Pseudotsuga menziesii | reverse complement strand
CATCATCATCATCATGGTCATCATCATCCTCATGGTCATCCTCATGGTCATCCTCATGGTCATCCTCATGGTCATCATCATCATCATGGTCATCGTCATCATGGTCATCATCATGGTCATCATCATCCTCATCACCCTCATAATCCTCATCCTCGTGACCCTCACAATCATCATCGCTCATCACCCTCATCCTCATCATCATCATCATGGTCATCATCATCTTCAATGACACCCTCATCCTCAACATCATCATCATTTTCATCATCATCATTGTCATCATCATCATCATGGTCATCATGGTCATCATCATCATCATGGTCATCGTCTTCATGGCCATCATCATCATCATGGTCATCGTCATCATGGTCATCGTCATCATCATCATGGTCATCATCATGGTCATCATCATCATCATCATCATGGTCATCGTTCACCATGGCCATCATCATCATCATGGTCATCATGGTCATCATAATCATCATGGTCATCATCATTATGGTCATCATCATGGTCATCATCATCCTCATCAACCTCATAGTCCTCATCCTTCATCACCCTCATCCTCATCCTCATCATCATGGTCATCATCATCATCATTATCATCATCATGGTCATCATCATCTTCATCGAAACCCTCATCCTCAACATCATCATCATTGTCATCAACATCATCATGGTCATCATGGTCATCGTCATCATGGCCATCACCCTCGTCATGGTCATCATCATCATCATGGTCATCGTCATCATGGCCATCACCATCCTCATGGTCATCATGGTCATCATCATCATCATGGTCATCATGGTCATCATCATCATGGTCATCGTGGTCATCATGGTCATCATCATCATGGTCATCATGGTCATCATCATCATCATGGTCATCGTCATTATGGTCATCATCATGGTCATCATCATCCTCATCAACCTCATAGTCCTCATCCTCATCACCCTCACAATCATCATCATTCATCACCCTCATCCTCATCATCATCATCATGGTCATCATCATCATCATTATCATCTTCAGGGTCATCATCATCATCATGGTCATCATGGTCAGCATCATTATCATGGTCATCATCATCACGTTCATCACCCTCATTATAAGTGTATATGTGCATGTATGTTTGATTATGTATATGTGCATGTATGTTTATGCATAATATGCATACAAAACTATATAAGTGTATATTTCCATGGATAAAAAAAAAAATAGATTACAAGATAATAGATCACAATGCAAATAATAGATCACAATGTAAATGTAAGTGTATATTTCCATGGATAAAAAAAAAATAATAGATCACAAGATAATAGATCACAATGTAAATAATAGATCACAATAAAAATAGATCACAAGATAATAGATCTCACAATGTAAATAGATCACAAAAATATATAGATCACAATGTAAATTTAACACATTTTCATTGAAAAATAAATCGCATATGCGATATGGAAAACCCTTTTTCTCTATAAATTTTACCTAAAATTCAATATCGCATATGCGATATATCGTAGGTGCGATTTATGTTATATAGAAAATGTAGGGTGGCGTTGTGTCGGCCACCTTTAACGTATCAAAAGACATAATTCATCTGAACCCGCGCACAGAGAATTGTTGGACATGCAAATTGTTATCATTACTTGTACATAATTGCATAGTTTTGTACAGGTTTGGGTGGATTTCAATGGGTAATGTACGTAATAGAGGAAGAAAGTCAGCAAGGAAGGTGCTTACACCGGAAGAAGCAGAAAATAAAAAGCAAAAAAAAGGGAAGATTCAAGAAATCATCGGCATTCATTAGATGAGCAAATAGTTCCCATTCCCCCTCAAGAGATACCTGACCTAGAGGCTAAGGAAGATAATGCAACCTTAAAAGAAGCTGGTTATACGGAAGTTGATATTATTCATCCATTAGTAGATGGTCAATCTTTTGAACAGTTCAATAATTATGTTACCCCCGATGCAAATGTGACTCAGCAACAACCATGTTCGGTGGTTCAATCTCCTAATCGAAGTTGTCAACCGGCAGTGGATGTAAACGTCACTCCAGCATTTGAAACGGCAAGAAATTTTGCATCAAAACGAAAGAGAACTCCTAAGCGAATACAAGTGGACGAGGGTGGATTGACTTCCATGGAAGGTAAGGTGGCTAAACGCACTATCCTTCGTCATTCTTCTCAAATAATGAAACAATATTTTGATAACAAATCCGAAGCCGGTAAATGCCAACTGTTTTTAGCTTTGCTTAAATCTAGAAATATGGCAACTGTTAGAAGAAATTTACGCATAACAACAATGAAGAATATGGAATCAAGTAATCACATTGTTAAATCTCTTTCTGCTGCATTCACATCGATTGGTAAAAAAACTCGTTCAAAAGACTGTAATGTGGCTCGTCATGTATTGGCTGAATCAATTGTATGTAGATCCACAAGGCAACATCGTTTACTTAAATGCACATCAGAAATTGTTCCTTTACATCCAAAGACT
>LPNX010077603.1:441335-454573 GCA_001517045.1 Pseudotsuga menziesii | reverse complement strand
CACCGTGATAAGAGATTTCTACACTTACATCTGACCTCCTCGTCAGAAAGGCACAATCCCATCCAGGGGAACACATCCCCACACTGATGGAAGACTCCTATCGAGAAAGGAACACATCCTATCACCGTGATAAGAGATTTCTGCACTTACATATGACATGGAAGGAACTAAATCCTTTAGCCATGACCAGAATGGCACTGCCCTTACATCTGACCTGCTCGTCAGAATGGCTATGCATCTCAACACTCATATCAGTCATGGAAGGAACCAATCCTCTCACCATGACGAAATGTCTCAGCCCTTACATCTGACCATGGAAGGAACCAATCCTCTCACCATGTCAAAATGGCTACTCAGTCCTACACTGAGTGTTCCTGGTAACTGACCAGGTGCCTCCATTCCTAGAATGGTAATTGCCCTTACATCTGTCCTACTCGACAGAATGGCTAGCACTCATATCTGACATGGAAGGGAGCAACCCTATCACCATGACATAATGGCTCAACCCTTATATCTGACCTACTCGTCAGAATGGATATGGATCTCAGCACTTATATCAGTCATGGAAGGAACCAATCCTCTCACCATGACGGAATGGCTCAGCCCTTACATCTGACCATGGAAGGAACCAATCCTCTCACCATGTCAGAATGGCTCTGGGTCTCATCACTTTCTCTGGGAGGAAGCCTCGATCTGGAGAACACCAAGTCTCTCTCTGAAGTACTCGAACTTCAGCGTAGCCAATGGCTTCGTCAATACATCAGCTATCTGTTCCTCCGTCGTAACATACAGGAGCTTCACTGCTCCTCTTTGCACCATATCCCTGATATAGTGATACTTGATCTCGATGTGCTTCGACTTGTCATGGAACACTGGATTCTCTGACAACTTCACGCAACTCTAGTTGTCACAATGTATACAAGTAGCATCCAACTGGAGATCAAATATATCAGACAGTAGCTTCCGCAGCCATACTGCCTCACAACTAGCTGAACAAGCTACGACATACTCTGCTTCAGCTATAGTCAGTGCCACACAATATTGCTTCCTGCTAAACCAAGAGATCACACCTGATCCCATACTGAAGCAACATCCTGAAGTACTCTTCCTGTCGATGGCACTGCCTGCCCAATCTGAATCAACATAACCCTCCAGGTTAATCTTCAGATTCGCATCGTACTTGAGTCCATAATCAAGTGTACCCCCTGCGTGCTTTGCAACCATCAGGTGAACATGTCTCAATGTGTTCACAACAAAGCAACTATCTGGTCTCAGGTACATCAAGGACCCAATCATCTGACGATACATTGTAGCATCAATCGACTTTGACGAAGCATCACTCAATAGCTTCATGTTTGATGCCATAGGTGTGGTCATGCAGTCCATCATCCTGAACCTCTTCAGGATCTCTACTGCATACTTCCCTCGTCCAAGGAAGATTCCATCTGTACTTTTCCACACCTCTATACCTAGAACAATAGTGCATCGACACATAACAGGAGTATCACTCGTCTTTCGTCTTCAACCTTGAAGCAAAGGTTGGAATCCACTTTACTCTCAGTAAAGCCTAGAGTCATCAGTAATCTGCTCATCTTGTTGTACCATGTCAAACCTCAAGATATTTTGTAGTCACTCCCTCTAAAGCAGAGCATCATACTCCCTCTGTCTTCTGTGCTCTATGCACTGAAAACATTCTGTACCAGAGTGACAAGTAGCTTCCTATGCTACTAGTATTCTATGCATCCATCTAGTGTATAGAATTTCATCTTCAAGTCTCGATAATACGCCCTAACATCATTCTTATTGAACTGGAAGGTTCTGCATCAATGATGTCACTGCATTCATCATATTATTCTTTGTCTTGAAACTGTCGTCACTTGTTCTTCGGAACAAGTCTTCATTCTTCTTTGCTTGTAAGCGATTATGTATGCGATCTTTCCCGCAAGTCAAATGCATTTGCATGGTTAGAAACATTTCATAAGGAAAATTCATACTGGAAATTTCTTATGTATAAATATATGATCATGCAACTACTTTAGCCAATACAACATTCATCCATATCTCACTGAAACTTTCTAGATGCCTTCCATCTCTACCAGGACAACATTGAGATTGTGCACTAATCCAATATGTCAGCAAAGAGGTTTCATTCTAGATAAGTAGCAATGCAGAATTTGTATAGCACCATGAGCTACTTACCCATCACATGCATATTAGTAGTATGCTGTCATTAATGCAAACATCCTATCATGCATAATACAACAACTGAATAAAAAAAAATGCATAACAAAATAATATAATGAAATGACAATTGAATACTTATCTTTATTTGTTTTGAGGGTAGACTCCTTCTTGAGCCTTCAGCTTCATCGTCTTCTTCATTCATAGTCGCATCGTTTCTTATCCAAATGCTGAGGTGGATAAGAGGTTCTTCAAGAGTTGAGTTCTTCATATTCCTCATTGCTTGAGGATTCTTCTTTGGATGGAAATAGCTTGATCTTCAGTTGCTCCCATCTTCTCTTTTCTTCTTATGATTCGAGCTTCTTCTTCTTCACGGAGTCTTCTGAAAGTAATCACTTGCTTCTGGAACACATTCCTTGAATGAATGAATTCTACGATCCTGGGAGGCCATTCAAGGTGGCCATCACCACTTTTGCATTCTTCACTTTTTCTTTTAACGCTTCAAGTTGTTCTTTGATTTGAGAGACTCTTATGACTGCATGGTCTCTGCATTCTATATCTTCACATTCTTCAACTGGATTCTTTAGGTCATATTCTGATTTTGTTCTTCCCTTCAAATAGCTTGAGATTCAGGAAGACCTTCAACAGCTTTGCTTGCAATAGGTAGTGCTCTGTAATGCACATGTGCAAGCCTTCTATGTCAAAGCTCATTTGGCTCTACCGTGTCATGGATCAAGGCTTGTTCTGGATATCCCTTCAATTTATACAAGCCTCCTTCTTGTTCTCCAATCAATACCGCATCATCGATAGTCTTTCCTTTTGGCCACATGATGATTTGACCATCTATGAATGCAACCTGCATTCCAGAGTCTAGCTTGTATGAAGATTCCTCACTACCTTTTATTGGATATTGGTAGTCATCTACAAGTTTCACTTTGTGAGGTGATTCATGTTTTGATAGTCTTACAAAGTATTCCTTGAATCCCATCATATGTTTGGAAGGCCCGCTGTCTATAAGACAATCATCACTTCCATGAGTAATGTTACCTATGAGAGCTGATATTAGAACATATTCATCCTCGCTTGAAGAATCTTCTCTTTCATATCTGGATCTCTTTCTGGATGGTTCATCATCCTCTGCAGCATGAGCATGATGTCTTCTTTGGCCTCCTCTCCCTCTGAAACTGGAACCTCCATCCTCATGTAGGTGTCCAATCCATTTTATTCAGAGAGATCATATACTTCCAGGTTTGGAAGTTGTCAACTTCCGCAAGCTTTTAACTAAGCTGATGTGATATATCATATTGAAATGAGAACCTCAAATGGAAATAGCAAAGGATTAGATCTTACCGATTTGAGGTGTCCGTCCTTGTCCCGGAGTTCGTTGATCTAGGGTTTGTCACAGAAACCCTAATTTTAAAAAATTGGAATCTTTCAGATCTGATTGGATGAATAGATATATCTCTTCAAATGGAGCTGTCCAATGTACTCCTTTTCTGAAAACAGTGGAGGGAAACTCCTGGAACAAGAAGCCCTAATTTTCTGATTTCTTCTGCAGAAATGCCTGTTACTGTTTCTGTGATATCTCTGAAATTACTGCTCCTCTGTGTCTGAACTTTCTCACTGAGGTAACCTCGCATGTCCTTGATCCAAAACCATATGTTTCATCAGAATTGGTTTCACCATTTAGGATTTATGATCCTTTTCCCAAGGTGACCTATTACAGGACTGTTCAGAACAGTGAAGTTGTATGGAATGCCACGTGTCACTGGTTCATATTCTGGGTCTGATATTCAGATCACAGAAATTAAATTCCGTTCCCTTTCTGGAAAATCTTCAGGAATTCCATTTGGAGCTCTGTAGCCCAAGATATTTCAATTTTCCTCAGGTGTCCTGTTTATGGATGATTTCTGGAAGAGGCTAGAACCCTAACTTTGAGAGATCATATCTCCCAGAATATAGTGAATCAGAGGCTGAAATTTGGACACAGTGTTCATCAATATTTGGTCTTCAGCCCTCGAAATTTTTAGCTTCTAATACTTCGCCAATCTCGGAATATAGCGACTATACCAAAACTTAGCAGTTTTAGTATTTAGGGTTTCTCCTAGCTAGGGGTCAAACTAGGGTTTGACTTTCCCGGAGATTTACCCAACCAAATTTCTTGATCCAGGTCTCTAAATTTCGGTTTTGATGAGGAGAAAAATCCTATGCTGGTCTCACCCAAAAATTCCTCTTCGGTAGAAAGCCCTAATTTCCACATCGAAACTGAAAATGATTGAAATTGAATTCCGCATCGACAGAAAGATGCACCCTTCAATGGAGAGTCATCGTAGCATACTTTTGCTGAAAAATATATGGAGGAAGATCCAAAAAATAGGAATCCCTAGTTCCTGTAGCTGCACAATGTCTTCTTCTCAGGTTAGCTCTGATACCATGTTAGTTTTTCAACATTTAAGCTAGCATTATGTTAAGATCTTTTCACTGAGAGAATAACAAGCACAACAATCACATAAGCACATCACAAGAGACAAGAGACACAAAGATTTTAGGAGGGGAAACCATAAATGGAGAAAACCCCTCAACTTCCTCTATGATAGTATCACCACAAGATGTGATCCCAAAACAGTAAGATGACCTCCCAACACAACAGTAGCCTTTTGTCTTCTGTCAAGCCAAAGAATTTCCTTCTCCAAAGGTGCGCCACACTTGAGAGAGCAAGTGATGTAATTCACAAGTGATAAATAGAGAGACTCTCACTCTCTATTTATATTCTTCTGTTGACTTGAAGTGCACTCAACCATGTAGGCTTAACTTACAATTACTTACTCGAGCCTACACCTTAATTAGTGTATAATAACCCAAGTGCCCTGAAACTGTGGGGACTTTACCTAATGAATTGATATGACTTGATTACATTATTAATCGTCCTGATCAGAACATCGGGGCATAACCACATGACTCAAATACATAATAGAAACATGTCGGAATAAACATCGGGTAACAATACATAAGATACATAGAAGAATACATTCCAAAGTTACATATACATCAACATGCTTCAAAAGGAGTCATACCATAAAGTTGTTTATGAGGCACCATATTCTGGATATAGGCTGCACATTTTATATCTTCGGCCCAAAACTTTGGTGGCAAATTCTTAGCCTCCATCATGCAGGTTGCCATCTCTTTCAGTGATTTGTTCTTCCTCTTAGCAACACCATTCTGCTGTGGTGTGTAAGGGATAGAATGTTGCATCTGCACAATATTGAATGAACTCAAACTTGACATACTCACCACCATTTTCAGATCTGAGGACCTTGAGTTTCCTCCCAGACTGGTTTTCAACCAAAGCCTTAAAGACTTTGAAGAGGCCAAAAACTTCAGACTTGTGTTTCAGGAAGTAAACCCAGTAGTACCTGGAAAAGTCATCTATGAATGCCAATGCATATTTGGCCTGATTTTTTGACATATGAGGAAATGGGCCAGCAACATCACTATGATCAACTCAAGAGGTGCAGAGGCTCTCTCATGACTAGCTTTCTCAAATTTATGCTCTAGGTGTTTTCCTAAGATGCAACCTTGACAGACTCCTTTGGAAAACTTAATCTTTGGTAACCCTATGACCATTTATTTTTCACTAATATCAAAAAGATACTTGTATTTAAGGTGGCCAAATCTTTCATGCCAAATCTTGCTTGCCTCATTAGCATGGATCAGAAGAGCAGAGGGGTTTGAGTAAGGTAGGACGTGTAAGAACATGTATACCTTCGAAGTGTTATTTGCAACTCCTTTTGCAATGAATTTACCACTTGAGATCTCTATGATCTCAACTTCATCAAGGGAGAATATGACCTTATTTGGAGACCCTATGTGGGTCATCTGATACATTGATAAAAGGTTAGAGGCGAGATTTGGAACATACAATACATTGCTGAACTTACCATGGTCAAGATCAATCCTCCCTTTGCCCAAAATTTCAGTGATAGAGTCGTCTCCCAATACTATTGGTGGACCTTTCGACATGTCAAGTGAGGTGAATGCCTCCTTGGTCTAAACGATATGTCTTGAAGCTCCAGAATCAATGATGAAACTAGGTGAGCTTGTTGTGCGAGCAACCAATGCATGAACTCTCTCTCTGTCTTCTGAATTTGATCCTCATTCCCTCTTCTTTGAGCTATTAGGAAGGGAGATGCCATTCTTCTCCAGGAGTTGGGTCAGCATGTCAATTTTCATGTTCATGCAGGAGCTTTCAAGATGATTGCCCTTACTGCAATATGCACACTTGCTCATTTCTCCTTTGTTCTTCTTCTTCTGGAAGTTCTTTTTGGAACCTTGGGGATCCTCTGGAGACTTGTTCTTGTCTCTCTTTTGCTCAGGTGGCTTCTTAGCTTTCTTCTTTCCTTTTGAATCCACCCTCGAATCTCCATCAACCAGAGCTTGGACTTTGGAAGGTTTGATGGTGCCCATCATCACCAATTTATCTTGTTCTTGTGTGAGAGATTCCATGAAATTTGCAAGGCTAGGCATTTTCCAGGCTCGAGCTATCAACTTTGTGGCATGGAAGGTCGAGACAAACACTGAATAGTCAGGGAAAATCTTTGATAGTATGGCCAAAACCATTTGTTGCTCCTTCTTTTCGATTCCACACTGTTTTAGCTACAAAACAAGGGCTTTGAACTTGGAAAAGTAGAGTTGCACGGATTCAAAGCTATTGGGACTCAAGGAGATCAATTCATTTTCAATTTGATGTCCCCTCATCTCATTTATCTTACCAAAAATATCAACAAGCTTCTCCCATACTTCATTTGGTGATGTTAATCCGTCAAGATGGAAAAGGAGGTCTCTAGATATGCTCGGACATAGGAGACCATAGGCCTCATCCCTCCTGTTGTGCCATTTAGTTTTCTATGCAGCTACATTGGGCTCTTCTTTTGTTTCCATAGTCACTCTGTAGAGGTATTTCACTCTCAACGGTATCTCCATATCTTCTTTCCATTCAAAGAAGTTAAATGGAGTCAAGATGATCTTCTGAGATTGGTCCATAGCTCAGAAATTGTCCCTTCAGTGAGCAGAATGCTCCCATTCAATGATGTAGAACTTGCAATAACAAATTGGACGGAGATAAATTGATCTAAAAAGGCTCTGATACCATGTGTAAATTGAACCCAGGTGTTAGAACAATTACACTCACAAAAATTGCCAATTACACGTGCAAATTACACACAAAGGAGACTGAATATGGAGCAGAACACTAATCTGTATTGAATAAGTGTACAATACCCAACGCTATGAATTCATAGGCTGCCACAATAAATAATTACATGATAGATTCAAATTCACTAGGATGCCATTCGAATTTGGTCAAAAGCAGGCTTACTAAATCTAATCAAATCCCCCATAGGTGCATAAAGCAGTTTCCAAATCTATCTAGGAGCTCACGAATTGGAAAAATCAATTAGGAAAGCTAATAGATGATGGAAGCACAAATCATACATGATTTTATTAGGAGAAAAGAGTGGAGGATGATGACAACAAAAAACAAGATAACTTCACCTAGTCAAACTTTCTGAATTGCCTTAAAACTAAGCAAAAGCAGGCAATAAAGTAGAAAAAGTAGACATGCGCTAGGAAGGCCAAGAATAAAGCAGATTTGATTCCAAGTGGTTTCCCAAGCGCTCCATGACTCAATTTTAACAAGTTTGACCACTTTGGACATGTGGAGGATAACTTTCATAAGATGGAATATGGAAACTAGGAAAATAAGACAAAAATGGATTAATTAATGTCTAAGGTAGCTAACTATGGGTTTATTATTCTAACAGTTTGTTGAAGCTTAAGTCCTGAAAGGAAAGGAGTCTTTCTTAGATTGCGCTATTTTATGTTGAAATTTTTTTTGCATGTCTAAAGCATACTTGGACTGATGTAATTTTATTCCAATATTGGATTGAGAAACCTTAAGCCCCAAAAATTGGCTTAACACACCCAAGTCAGTCATGGAGAAGGCATGGTTCAATGCATCCTTCAAAGAGAAAATTTCTTTCATGGAATTCATGTGATATGATTTCATCCAAATACAATCCAATAATAATTATTGAACCATGAATCAGCTTCAAATAGACATTCGGATCATACTTTCATCTATTAAAGTTCAATGATAGAAAAAAGCCATCAATCTTGGTGTACCAAGCTTTAGGAGCTTGTTTTAGCCCATAAAGTGATCTCTTCAACCTACACACAAGAAATCGATTAGTAACAAAACATTATTGTTGTTGCATATATATATATATATATATATATATATATATATATATATATATATTATTTGATATATCCATGTAGAAAGGAACTATTCACATCCATGTGATCTACCTTCCATTGCTTGGAAGTTGTAATGGACAAAACTAGTCTTACGGAATCCATGTTTCCCACTGGTTTGAAGGTATCATTGTAGTCAATTCCTTGGAATTGGGAGAAGATACTGACGACTAATATTTCTTTATAATTTAGGTTATATCCATCAAAAACATTTTTTTTCTTGAATACCCATTTGCACTTGACTAGCTTTCTCCCTCGTGGAAGATTGACTAGTTCCCATGTTTCATTCTTCAGGAGCGAATAGTATCATTATTTCATGTTTTTTTCTTTCTGTATTTAATATTATGATGCTTCTTCATATTTTTTTTATATTATTCAACCATCATATAACACTTCTTAGCAAATCATTGTTCTTTGACATAAAGTGCACTCTCGAATTGAGATCTATTTCTTCTAGGATCACTAGGTTTTCTAGCTAGTTCCCCAATTGCTTGAATGGTATTTGATTACCAAGTAGGTATTGTAGGAATGTTAGGATATGCAATTAAATATTAATTATAATACATATGATAATCATAAAAATTAGTATATTCTTCACTTACAACCATAGTTGGAAGTGGTGAGAGGATTCTCCAATTTCTACTGCTGGCATGGGCTCTTCTTCAAATTGAACACTCCTTTCATTGAATGTTTTTCTAATGATCATGTTAATAATATTATAACCTTTGGAATATTATGAATACCAAAAAAATATGCACTCTTGAATTTGGGGTTCCAAATCCTTTTTCTTCTCTTATGGAATTCTATCCCAAGCTTTAGAGCCAAAAATCTTGAAATGCGACCCATCAAGCTTGTGTCCACTCCAAGATTCAAAAGGAGCGATTCCATAAATATTTTGGTGAGGAACACTATTTATATGTATATATGATGCATAATTTATTTCTTCATCCCAAAAATTTGGTGCAAAATATTTATACTACACCATGCAAGTGGTCATCTCCTTGAGGGATCTATTCTTCCTCTCAACAATGCCATTATGCTGAGGTGTGTAAGGAATAGACTACTACATATGGATACATTCATATTAAAAATATTGAATAAAATAATATTTGACATATTCACAACCATTATCAGATTAAAGTACTTTCATATTTCGTCTAGACTGGTTCTCAACCAAGTCTGTAAAACCTTTGAAGAGGTCAACAAATTTTGACTTGTACTTGAGGAAGAAGACCCAATAGTATCTAGAAAATTCATAAATTAAGGTTAGAAAATATTTTGATTGACTCGTTGACATGAGAGGTAAAGGAGCAACAATGTCCCAGTGAATAATCTCAAGGGCTGCATAGGTTCGCTCATGACCGACCCTCTCATACTTGTGCTCTAGGTGTTTTTCTAAAATTCTTCCTTGACTAACCCTCTTCATGAAAGAGCTCTCAAGATGATTCCCTTACGATAGTATGCACACTTAGTCATTTCACCTTTATCTTTCTTCTTCTCGGAATCCTTCTTTGAGCTTTAAGACTCCTCACGAGACTTAGGCTTGTCTTTATTTTCATCAAGAGAATTCTTTGACTTATTCTTGAATTTGGAATCCACCTTTGAATCTCCATAAACCAAATATTGATCATTGGAATGATTTATGGTTCCCATCATAACCAACTTATCTTGATCCCTGGTGAAGTATTCCATGAACTTTGCAAGTCAAGGAATCTTTCGGTTTTGAACTGTCAGTTTTGTGGCATGGAAAGTTCATAGAAAAACTGAATATTCATGATGAAGCTTCAAAGGGATATCCAAGACTAGTTAATTATCTTTCTTTCCAACACCAAATTGTTTTAACTGAAGAACAAAACCTTTGAACTTGGAGAAGTAGACTTTTAAGGAGTCAAAATTGCTTAGACTCAGTGAGACAAGATCATTCTCCAGTGTATGCCCCTCATTTCATATGTATTTCAAAATAAGGTATGGAGTTTCTCCCATACTTCATTTGGTGATGTCAATCCATCTAGATAAAAAATAAGGTCTTTAAAAATGATGAGACACAAGATACCATATTCCTCATCTATCATGACATGTCAAATTATCTTCTCTAATAACATTAGAATCAAGCTCAGTTTACATGGTCACTATGAAGAGGCCTTTACTGCTCATCAAAATCTCCATCAGTGCCTTCCATTTGAAGTAGTTGAATGGAGTTAAGATGATATGTTGTGATTGATCCATTTATTCATCAATTATACTCTAAAGAAATTGAATTTTCTCTATGGTAAATATATGCCGATCATACAAAAAAAGAAGAAGAGGAGAACAATTGAGCTAAAAGAGATACGATACAATGTGAAAATGAATCCCAAGTTTAGATCAATTAAACTCACAAAAATTGCTTGAAAAATATGCATAGATCCACTCCAATTAAAGAGTGAAATTGGTGCATAACACAAACCTGGATCACATAAGTTGGATATACAAACATATAACTACATAATATATTTGAATCCCTAAGGAGCAAAGCGAATCCTCACAAAAGAAAGTTGACTAAAAGTCAAATATCCCCCCTAGGTGCATAAAACACTTTCCATCTTAGTCAAGGAGATCAAAAATTGGATGAATGATATGTATCAGTTAATAAGTGGTGGAAATTCAATATATTAATTCTTTCATGAGATAAATATATGAAGGATTAGTTGTGAAAAAAATAAGGAAGTTGTGATGCATATGGGAAACCCCAAACAACCATTATCACATATGCTTCCCCAAGATTTAGCTTGCTCTACATTTAGAAAACTCTAAATTTGGCTTCTTGTCCAAATATTTTGTCTACCACAAATGTACTTCATAGCTCTGCTTCCGCGGGTTCAATTCTGCAATCAGGTTTCTACAAGCTTACTATTCCACAATTTTATTTACACAACATAGTTTTCGCATCCACCCTTTCTACATGCTCTCTTCCACAATGGGATATTCATATTCACCTTTTCCACAATGCAGAATGCTAAAATCAAAAACTCACTTTTCCAATATTCAAAATTTTCCTCTTCTTCCCTTCCACTTCTGCAAACCTCTTCCCGAACCATTGATCTCCTACGTGGTAGATCTTGAATGTCGATCTGTATTCTGATGTCGATCTGTCCTCAACCATTAGATCTTTTGAGGAAAGTTTTATTGTCGTTGATCTATGATCAAGTGTGGAATTTAATTTTACATTGTGGATCTACGTCCCTTTGTTGTGGAACATAATTATCACCATTGATCTTCTCTAAGATCTATCTCCATTGTACGATCTTAAGTTATTTGGGAGATTGGTTTAGGAGTATTTTGGGTGCAACTCCTATTTGTGTAATTCTTCCTCAGTCATAGATCTATTCCTATGATGATGTCGACCATTCAACCCATGCAAACTTAAACCTTAATTATTATTGATCCTTGCACTGATTGATATGTAGATCCCGAACCTGCAACAAGGTTAATTCGAGATAAAATCCATCCATGAATTCTTAATAATCAAATTCTTCCTTCAATTGATTAGAGAATTGATAAATTGATCTTTGTTTTACTCACGTTTAGAAACATAGAATTCAAACACAAGCTTATCATTCATTAACACGGAATTTAACCAAACATTCAATTCATGAAATCACACATTTAGAAATAATTGAATTTACACACATAGATATAATGATGAAATAGGATTTTTTCATTCACATGCTGAAACTATACATACAAATTTGTTTCATAACCTGTGTTTTGGTCTTCTTAGGCCTAATACATATTTAATCAGCCTTACTTGATTCCTAAAGGCCCTACAGGTCTCTGTATCTTTGTCTCTACTACTCCTATTCTCTTTGTCTTCTATCAGTCTATGCCTTGTAGTCTTCCATATTTATACACAACGGGATGTATGAACCATTCTAGTTCAGATTCTCAATATACTCAACAACATGCTTAATTAAATCAAACTATCAAACCTATCCTATGACTCACTTCCATTAGATGAGGATTATGTTACATGACTCATTAATGACTCATCACTCACCTAGTGACTCATATAATTGACTCATTATCGATATAGAATCAGATATTTTACATAGGTTTAATTATAATGTGATGGTTTGTTGACCATCAATTTGGAATTGAAGACCCCTTCCAGGTCTGGTCAAGCATTCAACTTGAATTTTGAAAGGAGAAAAGGATGCTCCTACATCAGACTCCACAGGAAGAAATAAATATGACTTCTTGGTCATAACCTTACCTATTCAGTATTCCTGGATCCCAAAATTTGTTCTGAGGTTGATCATCCATCTCATCATGTTGTTATTTCTTTTTCATCTTCAATTCTCTTAGTTTCCAAGTTTTCTGTTGCAATGCTCCACTAGCCTTACTTCTACAATCTTCTTCTATTATTTGTCTTTTGCTACTACTCTGTATATTTTCTCTTTTGTTGTAAATATTCATTATTTCCTCATGCCTTATGTGATACATCTTCATCATCAACATGCTTCATTCTTCAATATCCATGTCTAGTCTATCCTTTGGCTGGTACACCTACATCTTCTTCTCTTGAAACTGTTTTTGTCCTCTTGACTCTCTTCTTATATCCTCTAAATTATAATATAATTTGGTGCTTTTATCTGTTGTCTGCTCTTTTCCAATGCTTTAATCAAACATTAAGCATTCATGTTTATCAACCCTTCAATTGATCAACCAATCTTCTAACATTTCTAACTCTTCATAATAATTTC
>LPNX010077603.1:413753-441119 GCA_001517045.1 Pseudotsuga menziesii | reverse complement strand
TATGCAAGTGTTCTCTTTTTTTTTTATCTCCATGAGACAATGTCATCTCATCCTTCAATCCTAGAACAAACATCTAGATTTTGACAATGTTAAGAATACATGGATACTCTTTTGTTTCTTCTTTTTTTATGGGGAAACCTTATAAGGTTCAACATGGTTATTCTTGTAGATACACACAATTCATAAATTTCAAAAACATCTCCCATTGAATTTCTTATCAGCATATTCTTCTACTAGACCAAACTCTCCCAAAAGTTCATGAGACTTTCAACTAGTCCCTCATCTGCACCATCTTTTTGTAACATGACTTTATGTTCTGCTTCAAAATAGTGAAAATATTATTTTTTCAATGGTCCAATTTTTCTTTTCCCTTTCTTCACCAAAGATTCCATCATATGTTTCACAACCTACATAGACACATCATCTAAGTGTGCTCCAATACCTGTAGTAATACACCAATATTCACTTCCAAATACATGAGACTTTGAAATACCTGGTGATATATTTTCCGGCATTATCCTTTTGTATTGGTCTGAGCACAACATCAAACTTTCACCATCATCTATTTCTTAAATGGTCGGATGTACAGGTTGTATACACTCTTCAAGTCTCTCCTTCACCAAAATACAATTTTGATCCTACCTTGTAGAAATTGCTTTGGACATTTCTTTTTCTTCCTTCATCTTTAGATCATATTCAACTGACTTTGTTCCTCCATTAATAAACTCATCAATGAGTTGCTTTTCCCGCAATACTTCAGAACTTTCTTCATTTGAAATAATATCGTCATCATATTTGACTTCATCAAATTTTAAGATAGTTTCAAAAGACTATCCATCATCTGCAGAAAAACCTACAATCACAAACAAATCATCTGTCTAAAAAACATAAGACCTTTTGGTCTCATTTAGCCTCACAGTCATCTCCTCCATAAGTAGATATATACTCTTTATGGAATTTATGAGACTCTCAATTGGTCTCTCTTTTTCTACTTCATCATCCTCTCCAAGCAAAGTTCAAGTTCACAATATGAAACCTCCATCTCATATTCAACTTCTATTAGTTCTTTCTTCAATTTAGAAAACATATTTTGTTGTAGCTTCACTTGTAGTGAATTCCATCTTACCCCCCTTTTCATGACCCAACCATACCTCTATTTTTCTTCTTTAGTAGCTTGCATATGCTTCTGAAAGCACAAAATGTCTTTTGCTAACTCTAGCAACTCCCTGTTACATTCTTCTCGACTTTATTTCTTCTTTCATTTGTTGTGTATTTCCTTTGAAACCCTGCAATAAACTTTAGTGGACATTGTTTCTATCTCCCTCTCTTTTATGAAATTCATCCTATCCACTTGTAGAGTACTTTCGTAATCCTCCCTCAACAAATCTCCATAATTATCTATTATACCTCAACAATCTATCTCTCCTTGAGCTTGTCCTTTTGGTATCTTTGGTCCTCTCAGTAGAACCTTTTCAGCATCTCCTTTTCTCTTCTTGTCTTGTGTAGGTCAACTTCTTCTTTTTTGAGAACATGTACTATTCCTCTCTTTTCCAACCTTTATTGGATTTATGGGTTCTGCCACTGCTTCCTCTTTCCTCTAAGAGTTCACAAACTCTTCTTCATCAAGAACATAAGTGTCCTGTGTACAACTCTAGTTCCTTTAGTTTTAACCTGTTAAATCCTCCCAAGTATTTATCATGCACTCTCTTGTTGCTAATATCAATTTAAAACACACACTCTTTGTCTGCAAGGATTTTCCCACAATTAATTATAATCATAACGGAAAAAAAAGATCATTACCTTATTCCAAGAACTAGTTGTTCTCTAATACCAATATGATACAGATGGGAACCCAAAACAACCATTATCCCATCCGCTTCCTTAGGATTTAGCTTTCTCTACATTTAGAAAAATATAAATTTTCCTTCTTGTCCAAATATTTCGTCTTCGGCAACTCTATTGCGCAACTCTACTTCAGCAGGTTCAATTCTACAAATAGGTTTCTGCAAGCTTTCTTTTTTGCAATTGTCTTTCCACAAGATCCTTTCTGCAGTTGTCTTTCCACAAGCTCCTTTATGAAACCGAGTTTTTGTAACCATGTTTCCGCATCCACCCTTTTAGCAGACTTTCTTCCGCAACAGGCTTTTCCCATTCACCTTTTCCGCAATGCAGAATGCGGAAATTGAAAACTCACGTTTCCAATTTTTGAACTTTTTCTCTTCCGCCCTTCCGCTTCCGTAAACCTCTTCTGGAACCATTGATCTACTGCAAGGTAGGTATTGACTGTCAATTTTTATTCTAATGTGGATCTGTGCTCAACCGTCATATGTTTTGCAGAATGTTTTCTAGTCATTGATCTCTTATTAGGTGCAGAATTTCATTTTAATTTGTGGATCTACGTCCCTTTATTGTGGAGCTTAATTTACAACTGTTGATCTTCTCTAAGATCTATCTCCATCGTACGATCTTAATTTATTTGGGCTATTGGTTTAGGAGTATATTGGGTGCAACTCCTATTTTCAGAATTCTTCCTCAACCGTAGATATGTTCCTATGACGATCTCGACCATTCAACCTATGCAAACTTAAACCTTAATTATTATTGATCCTTGCAGTGATGGATCTATAGATCCTGAACCTACAACAAGGTTAATTTGAGATAAAATCCATTCATGAATTCATAATAATCAAATCCTTCCTTCAATTTATCCGAGAATCGATCAATGGATCTCTCTTTTACTCACTTTCAGAACCCCTAAATTCACACACAAGCTTGTCATTCATTAACATGGAATTTAACCAAACATTCAACTTATGAAGTCACACACTAAGAAAATATTGATTTTACACACATATAGATTATGCCAAAATAAGTTGGTTTTGTTCACATGTTGAAATTGTACACACAAATTTGTTTAAGAACCTATGTTATGATCTCCTTAGGCCTGATACATCTTTAATTGGCCTTACTTGATTTCTAAAGGCCCTACTGACCTCTGCGTCTCTGTCTCTACTACTCCTATTCTCTCTATATTCTATCTTTCTATTCCTTTTAGGCTTACATATTTTTACACACGAGGATTTATGAACGATTCTGATTCAAATCCTCAATATACTCAACAACATGCTTAATTAATTCAAACTATCAAACATATCATATGACTCGCCTCCATTAGATGAGGGTTCTATTACATGACTCATCAGTGACTCATCATTCACCTAGTGACTCACCTAATCGACTCATTATCCATCTAGAATCACATATTTTACATAAGTTTAATTACAATGTGATGTTTTGAAGACCCCTTCCAGGTCTGGTCAAGCATTGAGCTTGAATTTTGAAAGGAGAGTAGGATGTTCCTGTATCAAGTTTCTATGTGACTAGATTTCACCTTTTTACCTTAAAAGCTACTTAAAACCAGTCAATCTTAGGATAAGGCAACAATGTGCACTTACTAAACTAAGTAGTATATAGAGTTGTAAGAATCATATGAAGGTGATCATGGAAAAAATTATGGAAAATTTTTACTAAATGGATCAAGTGGATGCACCTAGATAGTTTACAATAAGAATTCAGTTCAAAAAGTTTATAACGCTAAAATTTCATGAGAGAATTCTTCCAATTCCCATTTAATGGGCCTTCTTATAAGTTTAATGCACTCGTATCGATGTAATGGATATCATAATGATATATTATATTTATTATTTTTACAATAGAATTATTAATCTATGATAATGTTTAGTTTGATCTATTATAAAATACTTATTCAAAATTCATTGTTATTTTCTTACCCCTGCTCTCGACTAGTCAGTTTTGACTAGTTTTACAGTTTTTAATGCCATGTTTGTTATGTAATCTCAATTTATATTCTATAAGTTGTATCACATCATAAATTCATCTAAAAAAATGATACATCTCCCAAAACCTGATTTGATTAAGTTTTAATAGTTCTTTTAAAGCCTACTTTGTGTAGGCACTCTCTACGCTACGCCAAATTCCTAGTTTTTTCTTAAACACCTTCAAACTATCCAAAATTTTCCAAAACCTATTTTAATAGATAGTTTCGGTCTAAAAAGTGAATGGTAACTCATATTATCCTTCCATAATCCTTTTTTTCTTGTAATTGAATGTTCAATATAAGTTTGCACTGGTTGGGACACCTATAAGCATCAAAGTATACTTTGGCATAGATGATGCTCAAAACATAAAATCACCCAAAATCCAAGTTCTTAGGGATATAAAATATCAATATCAAAACATTTTCATTGGTTTCTTCACCTAATCCTCTACCACTTTAAGTTTTCCTGTCATTACTACTTGTTGTGTGCCTTATTGAAGAAGGTTCCCAATAACTTGTACAATTTTTATTTCACTTTTAATTATATCAACAGTAAGAGATAGTATTCTCATATGATTCATATCAAGGATATTAGATAAATTTAATACCTAAAAAAAAATTGAATTTCTTTTTCTCGAATCAAAGTAGTAGTAATAGCCAAGATATTGGTCAAAAAGTTTCTACTGGTGGAACATCTAATTCAAGTTCGTTACTACCCCAAGAACATAGGATGGTTGGGGACAACATGAAATTTACTATATTAAATGATAATGGGTTGGAAAACCTTGAGCAACATTGGTTTTGGTGTGACGTTATTTGGACCATGCGACAGGTCCAGGATGAGGCCATAAAAATGGCTTAGATGATCACAAACTTTAGTGGTTGTGCTCTCGATTGGTAGATGACGTTTTTTGTGGTCCCTACAAGAAAACCTTAGAATTAATTAGATCACATTTTTTATAGGGTAGTATATGAATTGGAGAACACCAAGTGTTATTCAAAGTGCATCGTAGAGTTGGAAGAGATTAAGAAAATGTCGGGCGAGTTTGTGTAGGATTTCAACTAAATATTGAAGGCCCTAATGGCTAAGGTAAGTTTCCAAATGTATAAATTCCAACCCAAAGAATGGTTTATTTTTTTGTTGTTACAATGTATCCATATCCCCCTAATGCATTATAAGATAATGTATTAGATAGAAGGTATTGATATTCCTATGAATTTAGGATATTCTCCATTTGGAGAAATTGGTGCAAGAATTATGCAAATTCAGTCACAGTTAACTAATCTAACATTGAAACTACAAGATATAAAGGAAAATAAATACATGAAGAATTATGGTTTATGAGTGTTTCACTGAAATTTTTTCCTTTTGATCCATGTGTCAACCCGTTTCCTAATCCCCAAATTGCTTTCTGCTAAATTTGATTGATATTGAGGTTGTTCTTTCCTTTTTTCCCCCTTTAGGAAAGTCAGTGCTTTTACATTTCATGCTAGGTGTGCCAAAGGTGATTTTTCCCTTCATGCTAGGTGTGTCGATGTCAGAGCTATGTATCCCACTACTATGTGCACCGACGATGCTCTTTCCCTTCATGGAAGGTGCGTTGGTGGCTGTCTGAGGGAGAAAAAATGTAGCTTGGAGACCTTTTTTGAAGGTGTATGAGGTGGAGGATTATCCCTATTATCTAGGTGAGATGGAATTTGTTCCTAACCTATGAGGAATATCCCTTATATCTCTTCTCATAATCCTTAACCTACTCTATCCCTTTATCCTTATAAATTAAACCCTCTCTCCATTTCGAAGAGAGGAAGGACTATGGTACTATTATGCTGGTGGAATTTCTAGGTGATCCCTATATTTCTTTGGAGGATTGAATTTGTCTTGGATTGTTGGATGAAATATTGCAGTGTGAAGGGTAGGTTATGATGTTCCTTCTCATTGTAATTCTATGTATCTCCTTGATTACATTAATACAAATCTCTTTCCATAAACATTGTCGTGTTGATAATGTTTAGATATTTCTTCCTTAGTTGTTAGCTTAGATCAATTATATGTTTGGATATGCATATACTTTTTTTTTGTTTCCACATGCTTTACAGGGTTTTGCAGCTCAAGATATGAATATTTTGGAGCTTGGATCAACAAAGAGAGAACAGGATTCACATATTGCAGGAAAGTGATATATATGTTAAGTTGCATTTCTGATTGATCTAGGAAAGTAGATTATATTTGTATTTGATTTTTTCTAGATCCACTTGGACTAGGGAGATTTTGCTTGATTCTGATTGAGTAGATTTATCCCATAACAAATTTGGCGACCATACTCGGGACGTACATAGATTTGATTTGATTTTTTTTTTATTTCATGTGTTTTTATCAGTCCTTTTTCTAGTCTCTAGAGACCCTCCCTCCTTTATATTTTGTCTTTGAAGAGTGTCTCTCATCCTCTTGATGCTATTTGGATCACTATCAAAAATTCTATCCTTATTCCATAGGAAATATAGCTTTGAATGTGTCTGTTTTTCCACCAACACACCTGGTTTGTTTACACAAAGTGTTGTTGGTATTATGTTTTAGTTTCATAAGTGTTGCCTGAGACTGTGCACCATAGGCACTTTTATGTAGTGTAGTAGGTGTGCCACGGTGCTCTGGTGCAGTGTAGCAGGTGCACCGACAAATCTCTTGTGTTGTGCATTAGGTGTGCCAACAATGCTTTTATACTATGTAGTAGGTGCGCCAAAGGTTCTCTAGTGCATTATAGGGAAGTGCCCCGACCCTTTTGAAACTCGGTTTTTTAGCCCCATTTCCTTATTTTTTGGGTTTTGGTTTAATGGATTTTGATTTTTAGGCTGCATGTGACATTCATAGACCCCCTAGACCCAACATTATCTCTGTTTGGAGTTGTTTTTGTTGATTTTGGGATGCTTTACTAGTCAAGTGAATGACTTGGTTGTGGTAGGAAATTTCAATCCTCCACCTATTAGCTCTTTCTTGCCATTCCTTATCACACTTCCATACCTATTTAGATCTATTTTGGTTCTCATATCTGATCTCCAAACCCTTCCTCCCCTCTGTCATTGAGTTTTGGTTGCATTTTGGTTGTTTTGGAGCAATTCTTGATTGTTTTGGAGTTGTTTGGGTGCTTGTCATATTCCTCTTGATTTTTGAATGAATGGAGTGTTGTAGATACTCTCTCTATTTTTATATTTGTAGATATGTATTTTCAAGAATTGTGATTGATGTTAATCTTTGAAGTTTCATAGTTGGCTTTGAATAGAACTTGGTTTTCTTAGATCTCTGATTTTTGTCTTCTTTAACAAAAAACTCTTTCCCTACCTTATGTAGCTTTTATGGAAAGAGAAATCTGCAGCATTATGTAGCTAGGATTTGCTTTCTTTTTACATTTCTTGTCGACACATCATTCATCCACTTAATCGCTCAAGATAAAATTAATGCTAGCTTAGGTTTAAAATAATTTAGTAACTTTGTGTAAGTTAGTGACGTGTTTCGGTATCGTTACGCGTGGCACCTATCCTTTATTGCCTACAATGCAATCCAAGGTCTCTGTGGTTCCTCCATGTACCATTGGTATATTGAACAACCTTTCACGTACCATTGAGGTATATAAAAAATCACTCCATGTACTTGATTCTATATCACAGGGCCCCTTTTAAACGATTGTACATTAGACAACACCACTACGGAGTTGAGATCCCTCGTACCTAGTGTATATTGGGAGACCCTATTAGGATTCCTATGACCAACTGAGTTAACCTTTTGGCTGTCTTGGCATCACAACCTTGATATTCCTGTGAGAGTCCTGATTAGTGTTTTACTTGTGTGGTGTTTCGGAGATTCTTAGAGAGTTTAGATTTGGGAGACTTTCCTGGGACCACTAGTCAAGAGAGACCTTTCCAGGGTATGTATTTTGTTTCTGCCCCTTGTGGAGATATTGGTCCTCCAGTCATGGCCACTTTGAGCCTTCCCAAATTGAGTATAGGATTACATGTATGGTTATTCTTCAATCCTATTATACCAAATACATCCTTTGTGTCGAATCTTGTTCCTTTACTACATGAGCATCACCCTCATATTAACCCTTCTCCTTCTTCTTCAAATGTTGAATCGACTTCCCTTTCCTCCTCTTCACCTGTTGAAAGCTCTACTGTTAGTAAATGGGAAGGTAAGAAGAATAACACTAGGAATAAGTTTATCACTCCAACCTCTGATCTTCATGTTGGAATCCCACCAGCCAGTCTTCGTCACACTGGGGCTATTGATGTACCTATTTCTGGCACCTATAAATCTAAGCTCCCTTATATACTTTGCAAGGGTGATCACCTTCTCAAATACTGTCCTGGACTTTGCCTTATGTTAGAAGTGTGGTCTGAACATCCCATGTCATCAGTCTCTAATCATCATGCTGATGATGCCCCATCAACCAGTGACTATGTGGTTAAGAGTCGTAAAGGAAAGGTTAGGTATCCTTGCTTACTGTGTAAGGATATGCACCGCACTTATCTTTGTCCTCCTATGGATGAATCCTCAAAGTTTTTGGAAGATATTATTGTTCCTCAACAACATATTCCAACCAGCTATCGTAGCCTGTCCCTTACTTGGACGGTCCCACTCTTCCATTGAAGAGTGAAGTTGAAGTGGTCAATTCAAGTCCATCCTTGGTTCATCCCAATATTCCTTTGGAGATTGAAGTTAAATTGGTTGAGTCGATGCCATCTCCACCCGATCCCACTCTTTCATCAGAGATTGTTGAGACTGAAGTAGTCACTTCGAAACAGTCTTCCTCTTTTCTCTCTCTTCTAATCGAGATTGAAAACCATCTAGTTAAATTTTTCATAGTTAGTTGTGATTGTCCTTTGCAAGAGGAAATTTTGTCTCTTTCGACAGAACCCTCTCCAAGTAGTGAGGCTATTTCCTTTGACTGGAGTAACGTAACATAATATCATCTTTATTCGACTGTTCCTTTCCAGGTAGCTGTGTGAGTTACTTCTAAGAGTATAATCCGCACTATTGTTGATGAAGGGGATTCTATTAGCATTCTATCCTCTACTGATTTGCAAGCCATAGGTTCTCCTCCACTTGTTCCAGCTACCGATCAGATACTAGATTTTAAAGAAATACCTATCATTCTGTTAGGGATCCTTCTTTAGTTACCTATTAGTTTGGAAGGAAAAACTATTTGTATTGATGTTATGGTAGTCCAAGGTCCCTTAGGTTTCAATCTGCTCGTTGGACGTGATTATGTTTACACCATGAAAGGTGTAGTGTCCACACTCTTTCAAGTGATGTATTTTCCCCATGATGGGAATATTGTGACCATTTATCAGCTTTCCCTTGTTAAACCCAATCATATTATGACTCCTATTCATGATACTTCCCTAAATGTCCTGCATGTTCCTATCATTCCTTTCCCTTCTAGTTATCATTTTCCCATCATAGGTAAAATGGGGGGCATGGCTCCAACCTCTGGACATCATACTGGAGTTAAGTAATTAGCTTCTTATGTAAGGAGGAAACCCACCAACATATTTACATCATTTTGGCTTAGATATTCCTTGTGAGCATCATTCATACTCTGTGTCAAGCTCATTAAAAAATGAAACATATGTTAGTGAGCATAGTTCCCATTCTGTGTCCAGCTCGTTAAAAAATGAAACAGATGTTAGTGAGCATAGTTCCCATTCTATATCAACCTCATTAAAAAATGAAACAAATTTTGTGAGGATAGTTCCCATTTTATGTCAAGCTCGTTAAAAAATGAAATAGATTCATGTGAGCATAGTTCCCATTCTATGTCAAGCTTGTTAAAAAATGAAATAGATTCCTATGAGCATAGTTCTTTTTCTATGTCAAGCTTGTTAAAAAATGAAATGAATTTCCTCAATAATAGTTATTTTCTATTTCAATATTGTGTAAAAATGAAACAGGTCTCCACAAGCATAGTTATTTTCTGTTTCAAGCTTGTGTAAAAATTAAACAGGTGACCTTGAGCACAATTCCTTTTTCATGTCAAGCTTGTTAAAAAATAAAATGGATTCTTCCATTGTGTCAAGACTCAATTTTTGAGCCTTCATTTCATCTTCTTGTAAATCAGACGAAATGAAGCTTAGGGGGCATGTACCCTACCACCCTTCATTGAAGTTTGGCTACTTGGCAGTTATACTAGGGGAAAGTACCAACTACTAGGAATCATGTTGGGAAATCACCCGTCAGTGGGAGTCATTTTGAGCATACTTTATTATAGTTTTGAGCTCGTTAAACCATGAAATGACCTTTTGAGCATAGTTCTTATTTTGTTCCAAGCTCGTTAAAAAATGACGTAGATACCTTGAGCATTCTTTCAACTAATCCTCGAGCTCGTTAAAAACAGTAAGATGGTGTTGAGCTTACTTTTCATTTTCCGTGCTCTGGTTAAAACATGAAAACTAGTTTGAGCTTACTTTATCTCTTTTTCATGCTCTAGACTCAAACATGAAAGGTTCCAAGTGCCTTTTATACCTTTGTCGTGCTCCTTAAAAACTTAGTGAATAGGTATTGAGTATAGTTTTACTTTGTTTTAGACTTGTTAAAATTGAATTATAAAAAAAACCCGTTATGGAGTTATATTTAAGCTCTTTTTGGTCTCCTTAAAAACCCCAAAAAAATTCCAAGCGAACTTGTTACGTTTGCGCTTGTAAAAGTATCAAAACGGTCGACTAGTCGGTGGTAGGTAATCTCTTTTCCAGACCGACTAGGCTTATTTATGAGAAAGAACCTTTTGGAGTTTCCTTGTGTCTTCATTTAGACTCTCTAAATATGAACAATACTGAGTTTGATTTCATCGGACTCATAAAACAAAATGATGGAGGACCATTTCTGGGAATGAACCCCTCCTTTCTTAGGTTCATAAAACATATGAGAATGGACTCATCACTTGATGAGCTATATTAAGCATTTGTTACCCTTTTCGAGCTCGTTAAAAATCAAAGAGGAACATATCAATCATGATGGGGAAATTAAGGAAAGAGTTTGTATTTTGTCATGGTAGTACATAGTCACTCTTGAACATGGCACTCATTTTCATATGCATTTATCACTTCGGTAATCCCTTTGTCATCAAGTCCTACTAATTCCTAGTGTCTTCTTACTCCTTTGAGTTGTCCCATAATACTCTCGCCATTAGTTGCATTGGGGGATTGGTATCATTCTCATGTCAATAATACCAAGTCATTCCATGCCCATGTTCAAGATAATTTTGGTCATCTATTCACTATCTGTGGTCAGTTTACCTTATATCATGTTGGTTACCCTTGAGTTAGTTTCATACATCACTCTGTTGTCAGGTTTACTCCAAAACTTCTTTGATTGTGTTTTGTCTCGATGATGGGGGATTCATTATGGCCCTCCTTCGATGGGTCTATTCCTGTTGACTTCAACTCCTTATCTAGGAAATAGACTTAGAAACCAAGATAAGTACCTTGGGTCTGGATGCCTTAATGCCAGGTTACCTCGCTTTCAACATGAGTTTACATCATTGGCTCTTGATTGAAAGATCTCATCAAGTGTTTGACTCCAAGTCCTTTATTCACATTTGATGGTATGTGTTGAGATACCTTGGGAATCATTGACATCAATGGTTATCTCCATCACACTAGTTAACAATTTACATCAATGACTGGTAATCAAGTGGTTTCTACCATGTTCGATGTCAAGACATTGTAATAACATAGTTAGATTCATATTATTGTGGGTTCTTCATGAAAAACTTATGTTTTCATATATCTTCGCCCAGGTTGCGATGGATTTTGTTTGAGTCACATTATACAAATCCACATTTGTATTGGTCATGTCTGTGTTATCTTCTCATCATGGATCTATGCTTGTGTCTAGTAGCCATGATTGTGTTCATTCAGTCTCTACTACCATCAATCTGAATTCTATTGGCTTGCAACCATGTTATGAGTCATATGAGATTTGAGTCAGTTGTACTGCTGCAATGTCTAGCCAACATCCTTGCCTTAGATTTATTCACTTTGAAAAGCATTCACCTATCGCATTCCTCTAAATTCATGCTTGGTGGGGAATTCTGTTACATCAAAATCTTATCATATTGATCCATGTGTCAACCCATTTCCTAATCCCCAAATTTATTTCTACTAAATTTTAAAGATATTAAGGTTCTTCTTTCCTTTTCTCCCTTTTTAGGAAGGTCGACGCTTTTCCCTTTCATGTTAGGTGCGCTTGTTGCCACCTTTCACATACCTAGGTTACATGGCAGAAATCTTCAAGCCACTTGGTGTGTCCTTAGGGGAATGTCTTGAGTCAAGGCTGTCACCTTGTTCTTGAATCCTCTGTTTAGGCTCAACTCCTAACAAAGCCAAGGGGGGTAGACCCTATTAAATTACTAGGGCTAATTACTTAGTGTGATGGTGTTGTGATGATTAAGTTGTTTTGAAGTTTTGAAGTTAACCAATGAAAGCAAAAGATACCAATATGTAAGATTTAAAGAATATAAGCACAATAATGACACTCAATAGAGGTATATAATCGAAATAAATGATAAAATAAATCTTCAGTGCCTTAAATGGAGTCAACAAAGAAAATAATGTGCTTGCATGCGCTTGAATGAATGTTTTGCAAATGTATCTTGGTAGATTTTAAATTAGTGTGGAATGTGAATGAATTAAATTAGGTGAAAAGGGGACTCCAAATATACTCGAGGGGTTCTTGGAGTATGTCCAAAAATGAACTTTCACGACCACCCAGAAGGTGTTTGTGGGTTGGAATGGAGTCTGAGAGACTATTTTTCATACTGCACCTGTCTGGGTGTGACAGAGATCGACACCTCGAGGTCACTTTCCAGTTGTTCCCACTACTTTGGGTATTTTGCCACCACTTACAATTCATTCAAGGTGTTGGATTCTCACCTGATGGTTTGTCAATTTGGGAGGTGAGGAATAATTAATATATTCACTCAAGTGCCTTTTATTCAGCTTGATATATCATACGATCCACAACCAAGTACATAGCATACACACTAGATTCTTCATTTTTTTTAGTAAATTTTAGAAGAGACGTTCTTATTAAAAAGAAAACCCTCTAGGAACCTCTTTCGGTCCAAGTGGACCTCAATTGGGGAATCAAGGAGGGGTTGATTTTTATTATTATTATCAAACAATAAATAAAAAAAGGAATCAGAGATACACAACACCGGTTTTCTAATTAATCCTACCACGCATCTCTTTCCCCTTGTGGGTTAATCGGGAAGTCATGGGGTAAGTAGTATGATTAATTTTGAATTGAAAAAATGGAACAATGAAAAATATTATAAAAGTATACAATCCTTCATGTCAATACTAAACTAGAACAGAAAAAGGGGGAAAATGCAAAAAAAATGAAACGGACGCGGATCCCTGCTAGGGGGATGGGGAGCGGGCTCGAAAGAGCCTACTCAAAAAAAAATATTTCCTTTTATTATTATTGGTTACAATATCAGCAAACTGAAATATCAGAAACCTCTTGGTCCTTATATGGGATGAAACCAACATCTTAGAACTTTCCAAAATTTTAAGATTTTAGTCAAAGGGGAGACCCTTGGGGAAACTTGAACGCTCCCGAGGCCACTTTCGAACAGAATATTCTCTTCTTTTCTGTTACACCTAATAAAAACCAGCAATCATGTTAGAATAAAATATTCCTAAAATCACTTTAATAATACCTTTGGGTCAGCCTATCTTAACTAAAAAAAACTAAGTTAAAACTAGCTAAACCGGTAAAAAAGGAACCAAGGAAAGCAAGCTTTCCTTAGGATCTTGGCTTGCTGTTTGTGCAGACAATGAAATATGCAATGATTGCTAGATTTAATCTTTTTAAAACAGAAAATTAAATCTAAAGCATGCAACCTAGATATTCTCTTTAACTTGTCATGCAAAACGGACGATTTCCCTAAGCTAGATCCAGAATGCTTCGTGATACTTTTCAGAAATGAGATCTAGACTATGAGATTTGAAATAGTATATATATGTAATTTTTACTTTAATATAACAGATCCAAATGATATCAAAGATGTATAACATATTAACCAAGTAAGAAAATTGATTTTTTGAAGGAGACAGAGAGAGGAAGAGTGCTGGAAGGCTGGGAATGTTGGGCTTTGGAGTCTGCTTTGGTGGAACACCAAGGGACTATGTCCTCCAAAAGATCTTGAATATGAGGAGTATGAAAACAAGCTCAACCTATTCCAGATGCGACATCACCTGCAACTTAGAAATCCTTGAACAAACATATGGTTAAAACATAGGTGTTGCTCTAAAAGATAATTGAAAAGCATGCAATTAAACTTAAAATACATCCAACTCCAATAGATCTGAAACAAGCAAACAGTAAGAGCATAAATCAAGCTAGAATAAACTCTTACCCTAATAGGAGGGAGATCTCTCCTTCAAGGCCAACATTTAACCAACAAAAGCAAAGATAAATAGTGTAGATTATACCTCATAAGCATTTGACAATCACCATCCACACATGAAGAGCATTCAAACCATAAATCTCTCCTACAAAGCTTCTCTATTCCAGAATAATAAATAATAACAATAGTACAATAGAAACAACACCTCAATCCTAGTTCTAAATATCTTGGAAGAGGTGATCTGAGCTTTATTTATACAAAAATAGAAGATCCAGCCCAGGGGGGGCGCAAATCCCAAGGAGACAGACCACTGCAGCTAAAGGAGAGTCCATCAATGCTTGATCTGAAGCTGAACTGATCTTTCACTAATCCTACTTGTTAATTGGGGGGATGATTGAGCTGACACATCAACCTACTGACTGACACATCTACCACAGCTCTTCAAGAAGATCCCACACATGTGGAAGAGAGGGAGAGAGTGCAATTCCCCATAAAGGAGGATGAATTTCAACTCTAGATCTGTCCAGATCACCTCCTTCAGTCAAGGATTTGTTAGATATAGTCAATCTGGTGCAGATCTGACTAATTTCAATCAAATCAGATGGGAATCCATTTATCTAGGATTTTGGATTTGCTCCATTATTCATCAATTAATTAATTAAAATAATCAATAATTGATTTTTTGGGGTTTTCTGACCTGGGCGATGGAAAATCACTCAAAACTTGAAAATAATGGTTCCATGGGTTTACATGGTGCTCTTATCTTGAAAATGAGCACCCCCATGACTAAAACTAATTATTTGTCCCACTTTTATTACAAAACCAATTTTTACAATTAAACTATTAAAAAATAGCGTAAGTTTTTGTGGAAAAATTAAAATTTAAAAAACTTTAAAAGGTTAAAAAAATAAAAACCTAGGGGGACTTATACATGTTCATATGACTCAACCATGATGCCTAGCATGTTTATACATTGACACATAGACTCTAATAACCTCAATAGGCCTCAATGCCAAGCCGACCACCCCAATTTTGGAGGTATTGAATGAAAAACTCGGAAATTATGAGTCATTTATTCAACAACCAATAATAACCAAGGGAAAAAACACCTTGGGATGATCAGATTGATAAATAAATTCTAAGAGACCGAGTATTTTACAGACACTATCATGCTAGAACATCTTATTACAATTCCCCCATGGTGTATGAACATGTGATATAGTATAACAAGCACTTCCCAGAAGTACTTCTGAAGGTCTTCTGAAGTCTGAACAAAAAATATTTGTCCGGTTCACCAGGCTCACTTGATAAAAAACCACTAAGTACGAATTAGGTGGTAACATTGTGGATCCATCTAGGGACACATTCTCTAACTAATCTTCTAATTTAAAGAAGATGATGTGAGAAATCCAAAATCTCTGGGTCCTGCATAGCAATTAAAGTTTGTTAGTAACATGTATATATATATATATATANTATGAAAGCAAACTGATGTACAAAATTAGTCTATGATGTATAAAAGGGAAATATTTTACAAAAATAATATATAAAAGAAAATTTTCAAGGTTAGTAACATGGTACAACAATATCTATTATACAACAATATGATACATAAAATTAAAAATACATGCATGGTAAGGTTTAGAAATTGGCCCTGTAACCACCGATGCCAATAAAGGCATCAAACTGTCTCGGTGAAGAACATCTTGAGGATAAATCCATTCACTTGGAGGCTTAACCTTTCCCCTTCTAGAGAATTTAGATAGAAATAATTTGTTCCTGCTACTTCATCAATGATATATGGCCCCAACCATAAGCTGTTGAACTTTTTATGTTTCCTAGGTTTCTCCCGTCGTTTGTCCCAAAGCAAGACTGTGTCACCTACTTGAAAGGATCGCAGCCAAGTATATATATCAAAGGTTCTCTTGAATTTGTGTAAATTTATGATACTTTGGTCAAGGGAAACTCTTCTACTCTCATCTAACTCGATCAACTGGTTTATTCTGTTCTGAATGGCCTCCTGATCTGAGCTGAAGTTCTGGAGAAGTTGATACACTGGAAGCTTTAAATGGACCGGTAAGGTGACATAAAGGCAATAGACAAGTTCAAAAGGGATCCTCCTGGTTGAACTTTTCTTTATGATTCTATCGGCCCATAATGTAAATTTGATATTGCTATCCCAAGCCTTGTTATTGTCACCAACAGTTTTCTTGATTATGGTCATTAAGTTTTTGTTACTTGACTTAGCTAGAACATTTCTTTGGGGATAATAGTTGGATGAATGGGATAGGACAATGACGTACTTGAAACAAAAGGATGGCCTCTTGGAGGAAACAAAGAACAAGCCATTATCTATGATGATTCTGGTTGGCACACCGAATCTTGTGATAACCTTATCTTCTAATAAATCCATGACTACAGCACCGGTTTCCTTCTTGGTGGGTATCACCTCTACCCACTTGGTGAAATAATCAGTGGCCATAAGAATCCAAGAATAACCATTGCTAAAGTTATCTTTGAACTTACCGATGAAATCAAGCCCCCACTGCTAGAAAGGGGCTTGGAATACTACTAGATTTAAAGGAAAGGCTTTCATTTGTTGCTTTCCGGTGAATAAATAGCACTGGGGGAAAACTTTGACAGACTTGTGCACATATGAAAACAAGTTCGTCCAATAGTATCCTTCTCTAAGGATTTTATGGGCGATTTTTCTTTCTGCAAAATGTATGTTAGCACTCAAAATATACCCAAGGTTGTGAAAGGTAATATTAAGGTAACAACAAAAACCACTATTAGAAAGAAACTGGATTTTCTTTCCAGAGAGGGATGTCTCAGATATAAATTTAATAGGGCCATATATTGAGATCAAAAATTTAATTTATGCATATGGTTGAAACAACACATATAACCATTGGGAATTGGAGTCAAAACAGATAAAGATAATGCAAAAATTCATACACAAAATTTCAACAAAGGCAAAATAATCATTCATTTATAGTCATTCATTGATAAGAGAGAAACATGAACAATCCATCAATATAGAGCATCACGGGATGGATTCAATATCAACTTTAGAGGAAATATTAGTGAATATCTGAAACAATAGCCATAGCATAACATGTATGAATTCTGAAACTATTAAACACTACGTTTAGATATGAAAGAAAACAGAATGGAAGGTAAACACTTAGAAAACAATCACAGGGAAAGAAGGCACATACTATAACATAAATGACGCATGAGTTTTTGAAGATCAACTAGCATTTGGCTTTGTAATTTTATATTAAAAAATCATAAGTTCCTGAAAAACATTGGTCCAAGATCATGGGTTCCAACCTCCAATCCATCAAATAAATTCAAATATATACAAAAATAGTTTATTCCCAAGAAGATTAATAACCAATTAATCTATTAATCATAATTTTTTGTAATCATATCCCTAATAACCATGAATAATAATTACATGCTTTGATTCAAATAACATATTGCTTGATTATAGCAAACTTAGTAACTGCAAGGTATCCTTAACAAACAGCTTCACGAACTGCAACACATGTCTTCATGAATGAAGTCTGTACTTGGTCTTTCCAAAATTTTCCATGACCTTTCATTGTTCCACATTTGGAGTGTCGTATTCTATCATCTCTCTTATTTACACCTCCAAATCCACATAAGCCTCATAATACATGGCAGACAATCCTTTCTTAATAATTAAAAACTTATCCAATATCTCAAAGTCCTCTGTCAATTTTTCCACAATGACCTTTTCTGTTAACCCTTTAACTAAATCTTCATATTTGGAATGATCCATGCAATTTTGTACCAATAATCTATGATATTGCTCCTCGGAAATTATATGTCCTTCGTCATCCAAAAAATAAGGGAGACCATCACCAATTAGATCTTTAAAAGAAAGCCTGAAATCTTTTATTTGAGAAGACATTTTATTCGCCTTATCCTACACCACTATCATGAGTTGATGTTTATTTATAAACTTCTTTTCCCACAATAGAATTTCTACTCTGTCTTTGATCCCAATGTCCTACAAATTCTGATATGTTAAATAATTTAAGAAATTCAAAGCATTGTGAGCAGTATTCAAAGGCTTCTTTTCCATAGTTTCATTGGCTAATTTCAATCTTTGAGTAGATAAATTGACTAGTGCACTTTCATCATCAATAAAATTTAAATAAAGCCTAAACTTGGTGATTTCCACAGACAAAGCTTCCCAAATCAAATGTTTAGCTCCCTGTAAAGGAGCTTTTCCTATACTTCTTTCGTTTAATTCACTGAACTTTTCATTTTCCTCAATGCTCAATGCTCTTAGCCAATTCTGATTTGATCTTTCATTTTCCTCTTTTAATTCTTTAATATCCACCTCTTTCTGACTCACCTATGACATAGGAACTAATAGAGCATCTGCAGAAAATTCATTTAATGGTCTTTCAATATTAACAAGGGGTAAAACAGTGTCAACAAAAGGTTGACTCATCAATTCTTCCATAACTTCTTTTTCATAATTTTGATCCTTTTTAAGCTTTACAATCTCAGCCATCAATTCGGTTCTTTCTACTTCCCACTTGTTTTTCTCCTCATGCAGCTTCAATGATTTTCCTTTATAATCCATCATTTCTTGATAAATTTTATCTTTTTCCTCTTGAAGTGTAAATAGTTCTGAAGACTGAACATGTTTAGCATTAGGGACTTTAACCTTCTTCTTCAATACTTGAATGGTGTTTTCCTTATCCTCTAGAAGCTTCTTGGTCACCTGCATATTACCTGGTTCGGTCCCTAGGCTTAAAACATCTCCCTACAACTTTTTAACTTGAATCAAAGTTGCTTTATTTTCAACCTTTTCATGCTTCAATTGAACCTCCATCTTATCTATAAGGGATGGCAATTTAGTAATTTTCATAATGGCATGTAACAAATCAGAGTAAATAACATCTCCAGTTTGCTTATGGTGTTGTATTTTATTAGGAACGGTGATTTTATCTAGCTTCACCTCCATTTCAGATACTTTCTTATCACTTACCACAACGAATTTTAGGGTATTCCTCTCTGCATCTCGAGTAGAAATCAATGAAGTCTTTTGATTGATTAAATTTCTAACTTGAGGAAGCAGATTCTTGGTTTCCTCTGATGATTGCATTTATTTGTCGGTATAACTTGATATTAACTCTCTCCTGGATTTGTAGTGGGAACTAGACTCTACGTTACTTTCTTCTCTGAAGGAATATTGATGCATCTGTACAAACCTTTTCTTGAATAAGACCATCTTCCTTAAGTTTTTTGAAAATATTTCTTCTGTAATAGTTTTATCATCTTGAGGATGTGTTTTGATCTTTTTATGAGAAATATTTTCATCTACATTTATGCCATCAGTTTCAGAAAGACTCCTCTTATTCAAAATGATGGAATCAAGAGGCGTTTGAGCCATTGCAGTCAATTTGTTCTTCCTATCTTCATCAGCTTCTGAATTTTCTTCAAAATTAGCCAAATTTGATATTGTATCTAAACCCTCAATAGTTTGATGATCAAATGGTTTATTTTTGTTCAATTGCTTCCTCTGAGAAATAATGTGATGTGGATCATAACTTACTTTTTGCTCCTTCTGAAAATCCATAACTTCTAACAATTTCTCTATGACTAACAAGGCGCTTTTATTTTCAAAAATAAAAGGATCAACTTTGAGAGGAAATTTAACATTGGAAGACTTTTTAAATGCCCCAAAATGTTCTTCTTCTACATATAACCTCTATCTCATAAACTCTAATGTAAATATCCTTGGATTCAAAAAAGTGGGTAACCTGTATGGTTCTCGAGTGAACCCATACACTCTAAGAACAGTAAATTATTTATACAAGAACCAGTCTCTTGTTTTTTCTTCTAAGGAAGACTGTATTATAAGTCTGATGTTTTCCAACACCCTTTCCAAGAAATCATCAAAAAGCAATGTGTAAATATCAGCCATGATTGTATTTACGAACTCAAACATGTTAATCTATTTCGGGAGGTCCAGAGAGAATATGGTTGACAAGAACTGCAACTCTGAGACATTAGAACACAAAAGCATGTTTAGTAAATATGGCTGATATCTAAAGAACTCGTCTTTAAGGAATTCAACAATTGGGTATGGATAACTTTGGCTAGATACTCATCAATATTAAAACAATGGGTTGAATGGGATTCAGGGTCAATTGAACCTATACTCAACGAAAAACCTAAGATGATTTCATTAATACGAGTATCATCATCCAAACCCAAAATTTGACTGACCAATGACATGACCAACTGTAATTACTCCTTGAAAATATTAAGATTATATGGTAGAAATAGACCTTCTAACAACTGACCATATTTCAGAATAATGGATAAAAACTGGCATCTGACTTCAATTCTACAATTTTTATACATTTAAATTAAAACTTGTTCATTTAAATACTCACAACTATTAGGGAAATTATCAAGAAAACTCAACATCCCGCGAATAGTTTTTGCGTCAACTTTGCAAAGGATTTTTTACGTTGTATGGTTCATAATGACTCTTTCGGAGGAGGAGTAACTATTCATGCACCATTTGACAAATTCGGGGAACGGTAGGTTTTGTTCAATAGAAAAATAATATAATAAAGAACTGCCAACATTCAGAGTACCATTCCCTTGTAAATTATGCTACCACAAATGATCCTTTGAAACGGATACACTACAAACTGACAAAATAGGGTCACATATTCCTCTCCCTATCAACAACAACCTCCTTTCTCTCATTCAAAACTCTACATAATATTCCTGAACCCCACTCCTTCTCCATAATAAACAATGGCAACAAGTCTTCAATCAAAGTCTTAGTGTTTCGAGGCTTACCTGGTAACTGTGGATACGTAGAAGTTGACTTTCAGAAAAAGATGGCATGTTGTCTCTTCTTTTTCTCACCCATAGCATGCAAACGAAATGACTTTACCTAGCTCAACTCACTTTTTGTACAACGGATTATTCTGGGGCCCTTACCAAGTTGTGTTTTTTTACTGCTTCCCTCAGTGGAACTCACCAACAGTCACCACATCGAAAGCGATTTAAATTACGCTACCACTCATCCTTTTTAATTATCTCACAAATTCGCACTCCAGAATATATTATGACCGTCAATAATATTTCATATTTTGTTTGAACCATTGGATCAAAATCTATTCTACGTAATCTGCTAGCATTTCTCATTTTTTCAAGCGTGCATCTTCACACCGCGAACTTCCTCATAATCGTCGATTCTATTTACTTTATTTCTTAGGCATTGATATTTCTGTCTGGTTATCCACTTCCACCCCTCCGTAAAAAATTCTCCCTTACACAACTTTCCCCAACAGATCAATTGTCAAACGTAGATTTTTACACCCATAAATCTATACGTTTGAATTTTGCAATGAATTAACCAAAATGTGCATTTTAATAAGGGACTCAAGACTACCAACCTTTACCAATTTTTATGTATCCATTTATCATTTTGTTAGGACTCAGAAATGTCATATTTTCATCCACCTTTCCCTTCACTATTCCTTATATTTCATCGCCCTATTAAACCTTTGTCATATCATTTTCATAAATACATTTGGGTTTCACATTATTATTTTCCACTTTATTCATTTTAGTATTAAGAGTGAATTTATGATTAAATATTAGAAAATATACATGTTTTCATATATATCTCAATTATGTGTGAGCTTTGTATGTGTAGGAATATGTGAATGATTAATTCAAAGATACTTCTTGAATATCTCTTACACCATTCCAAAGGAGATAGTTATTGAAGCCTATTCTCAAGGAGAAGATCATGGAATATTTGGTTGGCATATCTTATCTAGGATTCATGAGAGATATGTGGAGGATTTGGAGGAACCATATCTTGTAATAATAGGAAAGTGGTTGAGAGTAGTTGAGAAAATAGTGGATCTGTAATTAATGCATTCTTATCCTTTTCTTAAGGACTCTCATGTATAAAGGAGAGTGCTCCCTCTTCATTGGGGGGAGATTAAGCTTGTAATTAAGTTGGATTGGATTGGATTTTGTATTTGTTAGATTAGTCTTTGATTTGAGATTCTTAATGTGATTCAAGATTTCATTGTTATGCTTTCATGTTTGTCATTTGATTATTGATTTGTGGATGTGAGCTCACATATGTCATTGATGTTAACTCTTCACATGTTGTATTTCCCTTACACAATTTGATGCTTTCCTAGTTAGTGTTTCAATGCTTTCCTAGATTAATTTGATTTCAGTAATTTAGATTAAGTTAGATTAGATCTACTTCAGTCCTGCACAAACAGTGCATGTGCTTCATCGGTTTACATACCTCGGGTTGACAAGTAAATAGTTGGGAAACTGTACTGCAACGTAATTATTACGACATATATTTTGCCTAACATTTTGGCACCGTTTCCAGGGAAGCACAAGGGATTGAGGTATCAATTTCCTTTTTATGCAAGAGTGATAGGGTGTGTTTCAATTTCTGCAAATTAGCGTGAATTTCAATTTCTGCAATTTAGAGTAAATTTCAATTTCTGCAAATTAGCATAAATTTCAATTTCTACAATTTAGAGTAAATTTCAATTTCTACAAATTAGCGTAAATTTCAATTTCTGCAATTTAGAGTAAATTTCAATTTCTGCAATTTAGTGTAAATTTCAATTTCTGCAAGTGTGACTTTCAATTTCTGCAAATTAACGTAAATTTCACATTCTGCAAGCATGTTTATGCAATTTCAATTTCTGCAACTGTGAAGAGGTTTTCATGTGTTTCAGCAAGAGTGTTTTGTTTTCAGCAAGAGTGATTTTCAGATTTTGATTTGGGTGCTGTAAGAATCCCTTTTACAATATGGTTTAACCATGAGTATCAGCTTGGAACAACTCACTCAGATCCTTGCAAAAGTCGGGATCTCCTCCTCTCACGAGGAAGAGATCTTGACAGCGGCCGAGAGCTTAATTACTCCTCCACCAACGAACGAGAATTCTTATGCATCAGAACAGGAAATCAAGGAAGATAATGAGGAGCTGCAACATGATCTGAGCGAGGTGAATTGCGCTTATGACAGTCTTATCGAACAATGGTTTCAAGCACGCACCAGGTTAGATGCATTTAGTTTTTATTTTGTTAATTTAGAGTTTCAGCAAATTTCGCACGTTCATCTATATTTCCAATTATTATTTTTTCCGAAATTGAAAGAGAACAGATTTTTATTACTATTGCATGCATGGCTCCACTGGAAATTTGACTACACGTAATAGATTTTTAAATTTCAATTAGCATAGAGTAGGTAGGATTTCATTTTCAGTTTCTTCTTTCATTTTCATATTTTCTTTAGTGTTGAATAAGTATGCTCTCCTCCGCGCTTCGTGCGATCGCGAGGATCAGAAAGTAGGATGCCTTTAAATTTTTCAGGAATGAATAAATTACTGCTTTGCAAACATGCCTAGTTGATTTCATCTTTAATTTGTAAAACAGTTTAACTCCATTTGCAAATTGAAACAAATTAGGAATAAAAATGTGCTGCTGGAACAGCAGCTGTAAGAGCAGCACTGTCGCATTCTTCGTGTTTTTTTAATCGGCCAATTTTTTTTTTAAATATAAAAAAATATAATTTTATTCATAGACATTTTGTGCGTCCCTCCTCTGATCTGCAAAACAATAAAACACTAGTTTCGTTAGGATGTACAATAAAAACAAAACGAAAAAAATGGTCTGCACAAACTAATGCTAGAACTATGTGGTTGGTTGAATTCCATTTAATTGTGCAAAAATGTGTTCCTGCTGCAATAGTTTCTGGTTTAAGTTGCCGCAACACCCATTGAATTATAACCTGCAACACACATGAAAAATGAAACATTCATTCTTTGAAAATTCTAGGTTGTAACTGTCACTCCATGATGCAACTATATGGTTGAAACTGTGTGAAGCTTGCTGGCCAAACCATTTCTGTAATTGTTGTAACAGCAATGGTGCTAACAATCACTATGATGGTAATTTCTGTAGAATCATTCATACCATAGAAACCCATCTATAAAATTTCAGCCCAATCCGATTTACCGTTTGTGAGAAAATCCATTTGAATTTGCTGTTACACGCCCCAAATGCTTGCTGTTACACCCTGCAATGTTTGCTTTTACACCCCTTTCGTAGTTTGCAACATCAAAACAGTCTAATTTCTGACCAAACAAAAATGATTCTGGAAAATATGTAACATGGATTTTGTAGATTAGGTTCCCATAGAAACAGGTCGAAAAGTTATGACACGGATTTTGAGATAGAGAGAAATCATCAAACTCATATTTTCTGGGAAAACTATCTTGAATAGCCTACGCGTTGAACAACCATTTGAGTGTAGCGGCGTGTTGAACAACCTGCTACTTCCATGGATGTAGCTGCGTGTTGAACAGCCTGTAATGCCGTTGCCATTTTCCCTTTTCGACATATTTCCATTCAACTATTGCTTATCCAATCTGTCGCCCTGCCATTGTCACTTGGACCTTACCCGATTACACTAAGCTAGTTTTACAAAATTTAAAGTAGCGGTTCATCTCATACTCGGCGGTAAGGATGGAAGCACCTAGAATTAGATCTCCAAAGGAGGGCATGATCTCTCCAAAGATTTGATCCAAAACTCAGTAAGCATTCTAGTGTTTTCGACAACTATGTTTGGTTTGATTCCAACTTCTGTGATTCATCTCGCGAGATCTTTGCCTTGATTTCACTCCATCTTTCTTTCTATAAAATGAAAAAAATAGCAAGCATTCAACAAACTGTTATTTCACAAGAGCAATAATTTTCCTATGTTTATCCTCTTACCTAAAAATTGTTGTGTAAAATCAAAGTACTCAAGTCGATTAGCTGGCACTTTAAACAAAGACAAACAGAAACACTAGCCTGGCATCTATTTCCTACTATCTATTGAATAAATCTGCTGAGCGCTCCTCATTTTCCTCGAATGACAAAACCAGATTTGACGCAATGCAGTCCACTATGTTAGCGGTGTTTTCTTCACATTCTTCTGACGCTGATCTTGGTTTCTTTTCACCTCCAGTTTCAGTTGAATATTGGCAAGCAGTTTCATGTGTAGAAGTGCTATTATCCCTACAGTTGGCCAGGTATTACGAGCCTGCATAAGTTTCTTTCGAGGGTACAGGTTATTAAGAGGAACGCATTTTTTTTATATATAATACAAGAGAACCTTGGCCTAGCCTCTTGCTCACCTGAGCTCCCATCCCAACGTAGTTCTCTTTCTCGGTTGATTTGGTGTCGTCCGAGCATTTCATAAGATCCGTGTCTTACAACTATAGAAGAGCTACATGCATAGAATGCTTCCATATGAAAATTGTGGCAGTATAGGTCCTGTATCCATTCTTTGGTTCTTTCAATCAACAGCGAGTGAAAATGAGCGGCGTAGACTGCCTCTTTGAATTCAATCGTCAGTGGAATCTCTTTTGCCTTTCACAAGGTCTGCATATCTATTCGTTGTCGAAATTGAATCTATCTTCCAAATTATTCCAAAACGCAGAAACCAACCTGAACGTGGAAACCATGTTATTTCCACTCGATACTTATGTGCTAGCTCTTTTTTTCCACTCTATATTATAGCCTGGGTGTCGGCCAGAATCTTGCATGTTTCCCTTTGTCTTTCCATGTATTGCATTCATTTCCTTTTCCTTGAGAGAGTAAGTCAAATACATTAATGAGAATGACGATAGTAGTGATAAGATGAACGAGGATGTTCACAAGGAAAGAAAGTAATTAAACTCTTTGATGCTCGTGCAAAAATTGTTTTATTAATCAATTGGTTGTGGGCCCTGACTGCGCATATCTTAGCAATTTGTAGCCCGGTATCCCTTCCTTTCTTGGTTAGCTCTGTTGCTTACTGAATGCTCCATGCCAATATTTGTCAATGATAGCTTTCGATAAATCGTAGTTCACCCGTCTAGTCTGCTCTATCTTTCCTGGGAGGTATCCAATTACTTGAACTCTGACATCTTTGACCTCCCACGTAACTACTATTTCGGATCTATCTTGGACTATTTCCTTTTGCTTGGTCACAGATGTTTTCCTCCCTGAAATAAGAGTTCTCAGTATTGACACTGCCTGTGCCTTTGATCACGTATATAAAGGATTAAGGGAGTGTTGATTCACCTGCTATGACACGCTGAGGCACTATGACATTATTTCCAACTGAATCTCCATGACTAGCTATGTATGAACATGATAATAAATTCATTGCACGACTATCCATAATGACCAATCATGAACACATGTACTGTCCAGCTATTAAAGCAATCCATCTCTTATTACAGGAGGAACGCATGCCTCTACGCATTTGAGTATGCTGAACACTTGATAATGTTAGAAATTGGTCTCTATGGTATGCCGGACATACTCTATCTCACAAATTCTGGATCGATCAGTATTGTCAAAACATGCAAGCTACAACACTGAAGGAAAAATGCATTGTCTGGAAAATTAGTTTCCTATTTCTTACAGTGCATGAGTGTATATCAAGCATATGGAGAGGATGCATTTGACCAAAACAATTTCATTCAAATCTTGTCTCATTACCCATCTCGCTCAACCTGCTCAATGCATAATAACCCTTTTCTTCTCGGTCAACAGGTATGGAATTGATGTCGACCCATGCATCTCCCGTTTGGCAAGGGCTCCATTTCTCTCAAAAAGATTTTGAATGAATGAATGAGCAAACTAACTGCATAAACATAAGAAAGTGATACAATTCCATCACTCCATTTCTAACGCACATAATGGCATCCCACACCTATGTGTTTGGTACGCTCATGAAAAACTGGATTCCTAGCAAGCTGCATGGCGCTCTTATTATAACAACAAAGTGGAGTAGGACCCTGCAAATGAGCCTCACGATCCGATAGGAGGAGCTAGCGAAGCCAAACTATCTCTGTGTTTCATGCTATGTGTTTCTCAGGAAGCATTGACTATTGTTTTCAAGTTGTGAGAGGCGCTGTCATTCAAATGTATAATGTTGTCATTCAAATGCAAAAAACTTGATGAGGATTATCTTTTTGCATCACTTGAAGCAATTTTGTTGCAACCCTGACAATACTCTTTTTACAAGCC
>LPNX010077603.1:383259-413572 GCA_001517045.1 Pseudotsuga menziesii | reverse complement strand
TATGAATGGAAAATACATAAAAATTGTAAAATTATAAAAATTGCAAATGGACATTTCATTCACTTCCTAAAAATAATACGAATGCATGTTTTTGTTTTTTTATGCTTCACGTCAAAATTTCTTTTCTGAAGTCACTTCCTGCAGCAATCGATGATTCCACCCGCTCAAAGGCAAGGTATACAAATGCATTTTATTATTTTCGCTTTGCCCCATTCATACTCATTTTTTCATTCGATGATGCTCTCACGATGTTTTAAGTGCAGGATTAGTACTAAGTTTGATAGCAGGAACAAAGATGCTCACATTCCATGCTGAAGTGATTTTCAAAAGTCACAAAATATTTTGAGAAACATGCTATGATAAGCCAGCTTGAAGGAGCTATTACACGTCATGAACATCATGATGCTTGTTGTTACACATAAACCTTTCATAACCCATTTGCGTCAGGCATGTTTACCCCCATTTCTCCTTCAAACATGCGTTAGTCATCCACATTTTAAAGTCCACTTTCCCTTTCCTTCTCCTTCCCGACTTATCGTACACCTATTTTTCTAAGTAGCATACATCATTTCCTTTATCTTTTCAGTTCATTTTTGCCTTTCCCTTTTTCCATTCCATTTTTCCTTTTGAATAAAACCAATCACCTCCTTTTCCACAATTTCCCTAAACCCTGTTACTACTGAGTTCTTTCATATAGTCCTACCAAATATTTTTATAAAAACTCGTGTTGACTGATGTGGGATTCCTTAAGGCCCACCTTTCAACAAGTCTGGCCCCATTGACTTCAACACCTTATCTGGGATATAGACTAGAGTCCATTTTGAGTACCTAGAGGCTTGCATGCCTTAATTCCAAGTTCTCTCGCTGACGATCATGGGAATACATCAATTTCCCTTGATCATCAGATCTTGCAAGTGGCTCAACTTCAGCACATCCATTCGCACTTTGCAATATGTACTCGGGTGCCTTAGCAGTCATTAACATCAATGGTGAGTTTCCTCGCACTAGTTAATGACATTCATCAATGGTCGGTAATCTAGTGATTTCTCTTAATGCTCGACATCAACACATCCATTCGTATGATTAGAATTGTACCATCGGGTTTGTAGTGGGTGAACACTATACACTCTTTCCTGATTCCCTCAGTAGTTCCAGCAGCTTGAATCCATCTATGAGAGTCTGACAGTTCCACATTTTCATACTTTCTCTTTTCCATGATTCATCAGCACCAGTTCAGATCTCTCCACTTCACATGCTCTGATTCAGCAGTGAACATCGTTGCAGTTCCAGCTGCTGCTGTTACAGCAGTCATCATTACATCAGTTGCTATTCCAGTGGTTACAACAGTCGTTGTTACGGCAGTTCCAGCAAGTTCTAGAGTTTTACATTATAGTCATGCTACTATAGTAGCTGTCACATTTCACATGGTCTTGCATTCGTGACATCTTCCATGTCCTAGCAGCAGCGACATTCACAGTTAAATTTTCATGATTCTGTACCAATGACACCTTCCATCTTCCAATAGTCGCAGTCACATATTCTTTGTGCCCGTCGATACAGTAGTTGCAGCTACAGCACCAATCACGATTTCCTGATCCAGCAACTGCTACAACTACATTCCTATTACATAGTTCATCTATATTTTGGGTGAGTGAAGGTATGTTGTTTTCTAAGCTTTAATCATGTCATTCCTTATATGCTGAATTGAATATTTTGGAAAATTTCCTCACCATACCCCATTTTATTTTCCCTTCCATGACCTACACTGTGTTGCATGGGGGCATGCAACCGATTCAGTTGGGGGGGGGGAACTATATTCATAGTCACCACATATTTACTACCATCATTCCATTTTTCCATTATCATCATTCCATTTTCATCCCATTTACCATTCCCAAAAATTTATTTTCCAATGATCCCCTGTTGCACTTTGCTTCATGCATTGATATACACATTGGCATGATTCATTAAAATATAGAAAAGGATTTCTTACACTCAGTGATGTTTTCATATGCACATTGATAGCTTATCTTTTCCAGTGAATATATGGGGACAATTATTATCATAACAGCAAGACAAAAAAAAATAATAATAATAATAATAATAATAATAATGAAATGAATGTTGTTAACACAAGAACCAACATTCGTATATTCATGGTTGTTACACAAGAACCAACCAAAGAAAAGTGCCAGCTGTTACTCATGAGCTATTACTCATGTCTCCCACATATCCTGGAAACATTCATTCTTAAAAAGACATCATTAATCGAATCCAACGTTCAGATGCCAAAAGGTTCTTCAGAAGCTCCACGCATGGTTGCATGAGGACATGCAACACCTTCAGTTGGGGAGGATATTAGGACTCAGAAATGTCGTATTTTCATCCACCTTTCCATTCACTATTCCTTACATTTCATCGCCCTATTAAACCTTCGTCATATCATTTTCATAAATACATTTGGGTTTCACATTATTATTTTCCACTTTATTCATTTTAGTATTAACAGTGAATTTATGATTAAATATTAGAAAATATACATGTTTTCATATATATCTCAATTATGTGTGAGCTTTGTAATGTGTAGGAATATGTGAATGATTAATTCAAAGAGACTTCTCGAATATCTCTTACACCATTCCAAAGGAGATAGTTATTCAAGCCTATTCTCAAGGAGAAGATCATGGAAGATTTGGTTGGCATATCTTATCTAGGATTCATGAGAGATATGTGGAGGATTTGGAGGAACCATATCTTGTAATAATAGGAAAGTGGTTGAGAGCAGTTGAGAAAATAGTGGATCTGTAATTAATGCATAGGCTTATCTTTTTCTTAAGGACTCTCATGTATAAAGGAGAGTGCTCCCTCTCCATTGGGGGGAGATTAAGCTTGTAATTAAGTTGGATTGGATTGGATTTTGTATTTGTTAGATTAGTCTTTGATTTGAGATTCTTAATGTGATTCAAGCTTTCATTGTTTTTCATTTGATTATTTATTTGTGGATGTGAGCTCACATATGTCATTGTTGTTAACTCTTCACATGTTGTATTTCCCTTACGCAATTTCATGCTTTCCTAGTTAGTGTTTCAATGCTTTCCTAGATTAATTTGATTTCAGCAATTTAGATTAAGTTAGATTAGATCTACTTCAGTCCTACACAAACAGTGCATGTGCTTCGTCAGTTTACGTACCCCCGGTTGACAAGTAAAGAGTTGGGCAACTGTACTGCAACATAATTATTACGACATATATTTTGCCTAACACATTTATCGACCACATTGCCTTTTCAATTGTTCAACATAGGGGGTGTTAACTACTTGCTCCAACTGGGGATGATATCCTCCCTATGAGGTATCAAAGAACTCGTAGACTAGGTTCTTGTCTCTAAATTTTGTATCCAAATCTGCAAACTTTTTACTTTTTCTCTGATATATATTTTCTAAATAAATAAAAATGGCTATCCTCTTAAATCTTAGGGCCTTCACTACGGGCTTCAAAAATATTTGGTTCACCATATGTACTGCTTTCAAGAAAATAAATATTTACAAACTATGGTACAAATTTTACCCTTCACCTTAGGACAGGTAATGCTTAAAAAATCTTCCATTAACAGGGTTACTCTCCAATGAAACCCCATTTGGATATTCCAGAATAAATGCATTTTCCCCTCTGTGTCCTGCAATAACATAAGGGCCTACCCACATGTGGTCAAATTTTGCATGCTTATCTTCCTTAGGAGCATCCCATTTTAACACCAGGTCATCAATTTGGAACTGTTCTTCTTGGTGTACCTACGCTTTATCATAGGCTTTATTCCTTTGCTCCTCTAATTTGATGATTTATTTTATCCTTCTCTGCATGTGGTTTGGCTCATCCTGTTGTTCTTGAAAATATTTCATAACTGGAACACCCAATGATGCTGGAAAAATGACTTCAGTTCGATATACCAATTGAAAAGGAGACATTCCAATCGCCCTTTTAGTGCTAATTCTATCAGCCCACAAATCATACTTAAGCTTGGTGTGCCAAGCTATCTTGTTATCTTCTAACAACTTCTTAATAAATCTTACCAAACTCTTATTAGAAGACTCGGCCAATCCGTTTCCCTGTGTGTAGTAAGCAGTTGAATGATTTAAACTGATATGATACTTATGACTAAAATTAATCATATTTTTGGATTTAAAGTTGCTGCATTATCAGTCATTATTCTTCTAGGACACCCAAACCTAGACAATATATTTTCTTCAAGAAAATCTATAATTACTGTCTCAGTAGCTCTCCTGGTAGGTATTGCTTCAATCCATTTTGTGAAATAGTCAGTGGCTGTCAAAATCCATTTATGTTGTCCTGAAGAATTTGGGTTTATTTCTCCAAAGGAGCTTCTACTGTTATTGGATTAAGAGGTAGTGGAATTATCTTTATTTTACCATAAAAAAATTGGCATTGATGACATGTGCTAGTTTCTTTGTACCCATTTGAAAAAAATGATGGCCAATAAAAACCAGCTCTCAAAATTTTGTTTGTTGTCAATTTCCAAGAATGATGTCCTCCATAATTTCCTTTATGAAATTCTTTCACTATGTGCTGGGCTTCATTTTCTAAAAGGAAATTAAGTAGCACACCTCCAGGATCCTTCCAATAAAGGTACTGATTTAAAATACAAAATTTAGCAGCTTTAAAATTCAAAGACCTTGCTCTTGTTTTACTTAATCCCGCAAGAGCTTGTAAATTTTGAAGAACATGAACAATATCAGAATACCATGGAGATGCATTCAAATCGATCATTACCTCCACCCCTGTGTCCAACTAATGAGATTGACTAGATAAGAAATTAAGTTGTAAATATTCACAGTTTGAATCTATCAACTTTTTTTCTAGTCCCTACCCTTTAATCAACTTGGTAGGTCTAATTTCTATATCATACCCCAATAATGTTGCTATCCATTTCGTTCTTCTTCCTTCTTGGTCAAGCTGCGTGAGAATCCCTTTTATTGCACTGGTTGGAACATGAGAAATTATATGTGAATGAAGAATATACACCCTCAAATCTTTCAAGGCTTTAAACAAAGCGTATGCTTTCTTTTCCATAATATCATATTTTAATTCCCCATCTCTCAACATATTACTGAAAAAAGGCTACAAGTTGCTCCATGTTCTCACTATTCTTCTATAACAAAAATGCAGCAATAGTATGTTCTGAAGCATATGAAAATATTAAGAAATATTTAGTGAATTTTGGACTCACCAACACAGGAGCTTCTGAAATGGCTTGTTTTATTTCTTTAAAATATTTCTTAGCCTCTGCTATCCATTTTATTCCATGGCCCTTTTCCAACATATTTGTGGTATTCATTAATATTTCAGCAAAACTAGGAATGAACCTTCTTAAAAAATTTACCTGTCCCAGGAATGGTTGTATTTCCTTTTTGCTTATTGGTCTCCTACCTTAAAAATTGCACTGACTCTTTCAAGATCAATCTTTATTCCATCCTTTGAAATTATGTGTCCCAACAAATTTCCCTCTTCTAATGCAGAATTTGATTTTTTTGGATTCAATGATATACCAAATTTTCTACATTTTATAAAAAAAAAATTCCAAATGGTGAATATGCTCCCTATCAAATACTGAATATACCATGGTGTCATCTGTTAGGTCATGTTTTTGTTTTCCATATTTTAACACTTTTGTTTATGCTTTGAAGTTTGGTTTTACTCTTTAGTCCTAGAAGATTTTGTTGATTGGGATAGTTTGAGTTCTTTCCCTTTAGCTTTCATGTTATTTGAATTTTTAGTTTATTTTTACAAGTTTTTGTTTGATTTCATCAAAGGGATTGTATAAGGCTTATATGCATTAAAAATTCTAAAAAATAACATAAAGAGTTTAATTAGGACTCCTAAACCAAGTTTAAACCTATATCACGAAATTAATTTTTGAAGATCATTAACCTGAATTTTCTTGTAGCCCAAGTCAAAAACAAATGCACACAGGTGCTAGAAGAAAGTCGTGCAAGTTAAAAATCATCATTCAATGTTTTGGAGATTTAGTTCTCTATGTCATTGACACTGTGGCATCATAGTGGTATAAAGCTCCAACGAGATAGTTGATAGAGCTTCCGATCGCCGATCACAAAGATAGTGGTTTATGTCGCCAACACTACGACATCATAGTGGTATAAAGATCCGACGAGATAGTTGATAGAGATTCCGATCGTTGATTGCGAAGCTAGTGTTTTATGTCACCAACACTATGACAGTATTCAAATATTAATCATTATGACAGGTGTGAATATCATCATGAAGGGAAATCATGGTCATTTCTGGCAGAGCTGATGCAATAATGATAGCAGACCATAATGAGACAAAGGCATTTTGAATCATGTTTTTTCTTGAAATGCACGTAAATCAGGTGGATATCGTGGCAAGAAATCAGTGCTTAGTAATCAGAACTTTTAAATAGAGCAAAAATTATGGTTTTCAAGAGCGGTTGTCTTGAGTGGTCAAAATGGTCAAAGAAGACCGGGGCATGCAGTTCGACACCTAACAGACAAAGAATTAGTTTACATAATTAAGGCAGACTATCCAGGAGCTGACTTAGAAGAATGAAGATTTAATAAAGAAATTTGCAGACTTGGAAGCAGACCACCTGAAGGCTAGAAGGAAAGATCAAGCATTAGAGGGAATTGCTCTTCTAGCTGAAGCAACAAAAGATTTGTAAATACATTTTGACAGGAGTAGTTATTAGTTAGTTTTAAAATTAATTCCATTTTGTATTGAATAGTTCGATAGATAACTTGAAAAGTAGTTAGGGTTCAATTATGCAACTGTTTTTGAAATAATAGGATAAATGTAAGTCTGAACGAGGACAAAGGGGGGAGGTTCGATTTTTGCTGACAAGGGGAGGCTATCAGGATTTGTTTATGAGCTAAGTGTAAATACTCTTATGTGTTTTTGATGAATGAACTATGAAATATATGCACTATATTCCCTTTATATTATTGACTAGTTTCATTTCTAATTTGTGTTAACTACTCAATTGGTATATTCATTTCTTGTTTAATGTTTTTATGCTTGAAATGCTTGCTAACTATGGGTGAAACCGAGTATTGTGTTTACTCTGTTGGATTATGGTTTATATGTTATGTATCTCAGTCATTCAATTGCTCATGATTTAGTGTTTGCTTTGGTCTTATGAATGTTTTCCCTCTTGTCTTCAAATTATTCAACCAAAACCCTAGAAAACCCTATTTTAATTCATTGTGATTATTGAGGCTATGTTGGATTGTTCTTCTGTAGTATAAGAACAAATTCTGGCACAAACATCATCCATATAAATTACAACAAATTTTCCTATTTCTCCTGCAAAAGCAATATCCATGGCACGTTGGAAGGTAGCCCTTGCATTCATCAAACCAAAATGCATATTTGCTTACATAAATGTGCCCCGTGGTGTGGTGAAAGCAGTCTTTTCTTGATCTTAAGGTAACACCTTAATTTGATTGTACCCTGAAACACCATCCATCATCGAAATCCTTTTTTCTCCAACCACTTTTTGCAAAATATGATCCATCTTTGGCAAAGGATAATTATCTTTCTTTGAGACTTTATTCAAATTCCTGAAATCTATGCAAAGCCTTATTTATCCATTTTTCTTTCTGACAGGAACAAAATTAGAAACCCACCTTGAGAATCTTAAAGTCGCAATAATTTTGGCATCAAACAAGTTTTTGATTTGCTTCTCAATAACTGGTAACAGCTTTGGATTTATTCTTATGAGTTTTTGTCTAAAAGGTTTTTCTCCAGGTTTGATTGGACTAGTTTGTTGTATTATTGAAGTATCATATCCATTAAGGTCTTCATAACTCTAGGAAAATACAGCAGTATACTTTCTCATCAAGTTTACATGTTATTCTTTTTCTTTGGCAAGCAAGTTTTTAGACATCTTCACAATCTTTGGATTCTCTTTAGTACCAATATTTCTATCTTCAATAGCATTATCAGCAGGTTTGACTTTTGGATCTTTAGCAACATCATTTGGATCAAAAAATTTCTCAAAGGGGATCAAACCCCTTGGTATAAAATTACTTTTTAATTGAATGATATCCCTTCCTCCTAAAGTTCCCTTCAATTTTTCAGTACTAATCTTTTCTTCTTCTCTTTCTTCAGCATCTTGGAAATTTTCACAATTATCATTTTCACCATCAATATGAGTATTCACAAAATCCCCACACAATTCCAAAAATCTTTTTATCTACATATCATCCTCAAATACCTGCTGATATTTAGAGTTATCAGGTATTGATGGTCTAATTATAATATCCACTTGATATTCCTTTTGACCAGCACTTGGAGTTTTAAATTTACTAGCAGCAACGGCCAAAGAATCAGCTATCATATTCTCATATCTAGGAACCACCTTAATTGTATGTTCTGTAAAATAGTTACCAAACATAGCCCATAGTTCATTTATATAAGCTCTCATTCGAGGATGGCTGGTTTGATAACTGTCATTTACCTGGTTTATTACAAGCTCTGAATCTCCCAAAAATATTATCCATTGTGCTCCCAGATCTTTCACCACATTCAACCCAAGTAACAAAGCTTCATATTCAGCCACATTATTCGTGCATTCCAATGTTAATTTATATGATAAAGCTTTAAAATCCCTAATAGGATAAATTATATATACACTATCACCAACACCAACCTTTGCCACCAACCCATCAAAATAAATAGTCCACAACCCATCTCTTTTCTGTTTCTTTTCCAAAACATTTTGTTCCTTTACTCCCTCCTTATTATTTTCAGATTTAATTGCAATGTAGATTCCAAATCACATGGGATAGTATCATTAAAGAAAATTGAAGACCCCAAATCAATATCGACAGCATATATATGCTGAATATCAGGTCTACCTTGACTTATTACTACATAAGGAGTTCTTTTCTCACTGTACAACCTCCTACTTCCATCTTGGACATGATTAGTAGCATATGACATGTCCATTTGTAAACTACATTTTAACTTTGATGTCCAAGACGTTGATAACAATATTCCAAATTTTGGTGGAATGTTTGCCACTACAACATCCATTACTATTGTTTTGGTTGGCAATTTATTTAAAGTCACTACCATATCTTTAATTAGACCAAGACACTTCACCCTCTTAGAATCAAAGGAATACAAATATTTATATGGTCTCATAACTTCCAGTCCCAAAATTTCAACTACTCCTTTAGGAATTAAATTATGTGATGCACCTAAATCTAACATGGCATTATGTACAACCATATCATGCACATTCAAACTCAAATAAAATGGAGGAACCTCTTCATCATCTATACTTTCAACCTTTGGCCCAAATGAAATAGTAGGATTATCATCTGTCAACTCTAAAATATCTGATTGAAACTCTCCTTGACCTTTAACCATCATTGTTGTCATATCCCTGTACTCATTATTCCTCAACAAATCATTAAAAGCAACATAAATTTTCAGCTTGGAAAGTTCATTTTGCAGATTGAAGATAGAAGTAACTTTCTCTACATCTACTAGTGCGATTTCTTTTGTTCCTTTTTTTTTTCTATTTTATTCTCAACTTCTTTATTCACAATACGATATTTTTGTATTTCCTTTCTTTTTTCTGTATTTAATGAACTGGTAGAAGGATGGTTTGAATTTGGCCTCCCTTTATTTACAACAACTTCTCTGTTTCACAACCCGATCTTCCTTTGTACAACATCCATAGCATGTAAATAGCCCCTCTAATACTGCTCTGATTCCTTTTCAAAATATTCATTTCCACCTTCATATGAAAACATGTGATGTTCCTCTTTAGTAAGGTATATCTTTGAATCTAATTCCCCAAAAAGATGAATTTCATTCTCAGTGGGATCTTCTTCATCTGCAAAATAATTCTCAGGGAAAGGTGGTCGAATCTATTGTTCTTCTTGATTCCTTGGGTTTCTCATATCTCTTTTCTTGTTTTGTGGAGGCATAGGAGGATTTGTCCTTCCAAAATTCAGATTTCTGATTTGAGGATCAATTTGTTCTCTATTAAATGATCTATTGTCCATAGTCAATCTATTTATTAAATTCTCCATTGTTTTCAACATCATTTCAAATTTAATATCAGTAGCAGAAGAAGAAGTAGAAAAAAGATTTTTTTCTCTTATTTTCCTCCTATCAATATCTCTTTGTTTCATCTTTGCACTTGCCATCATATTTTCTTCCACTTCTAAAGCATATGTGAACATGGCAGTGAGACTCACAGACATTCTCTCCCTTAATGAAAATGCAAAGTCATTTTCAAAGGCCTCAGCATAATGAAGTTTAGCAGTCGCTGCAGAAGGTTTTATATCTTCTAGAATGGAATTATAAACTCTCATAAATCTGCTTGAAAATTTATGAACAAATTCAAAACCCCCTTTCTTAAGACTATTGTATTGGGACAAAGGCTACAAAGGGCTTTGTTTATCATCACGCCTTTCTAGAAATGCATTCTAGAAAGATTGAAAGGTCAGGATAGATGCAGCTGGTAAATATTTAAACCATTTCTTCTCTTCCCCTGATAATATTTGAGCAAACAACTGCATTTTAACATCTCCATAATCAACTTCTTCCAAGTCAACAAAATCTTCAAATTTTTCCACATGCTGCTTTGTTGTTATACCTCTCTCTCCATCAAATAAAGAAATTCCCTACAAATAATTTTGGGGAAGATCTTGCAATACATCAAGTAAACATAAAGGAGAAAATATAGCTGCCATTGGTCAAGGTGGATTTGGACGGACTGAGGAATTTTGAATGATTTGAACAATAGGTCTTTCTTCAACCTTCATGGACTATTGAATATCTCTCCGAAGGGAATCAAGTAAATAAGATTCTAATCTACTAGGGTTGAATTTAACATTTTTAAGATCATATTAAGATTTAGATTTCAACAAACCATTTTCAGCATTAATTTCCCATTCTTGATCAAGGATGCTATGAAAATCTTGAAAAGATGATGCACCAAACAGAGAAATATCTATTTTTTCTTTGTCTTTTTTCTTAAATAAATTTTCTGGATCCTCCAAACTTCGTAAAAATATAGTATCAGAATTACCTCATGTATGTCTTTTCAAAGCCAAGATGTCTTTTGAAATCTTCAAATAATTTTAAATTGGAATCGCCAAGGCAAATGTACAACCTTTTTTACTGACAAAAATTCTTGTTTTCCCACATAAATATTTTCTTGATCTTTATAAACTTTGTCATTCCTTCCAAGGCTGATTTGCACCTTAGTCCCCAACAATGACTCCAATTTGTTAGCACTCAAAATATACCCAAGGTTGTGAAAGGTAATCTTAAGGTAACAACAAAAACCAGTTTTAGAAAGAAACTGGCTTTTCTTTCCAGAGAGGGATCTCTCAGATATAAATTTAACAGGGCTTGATATTGAGATCAATCATTTAAGTTATGCAGATGGTTGAAACAACACATATAACCATTGGGAAATGGATTCAAAATAGATAAATATAATGCAAAGCTTCATACACAGAATTTCAACAAAGATAGGATAATCATTCAGTTACAATCATTCATTGATTTTTAGGCGATAAGAGAGAAACATGAACAATCCACCAATATAGAGCATCATAGGATGAATTCCATATCAAATTTAGAGGAAATATTTATGAATATCTGAAACAATATCCAGAGCATAACATGTATGAATTCTAAAACTATTAAACACTATGTTCAGATATGAAAGAAAAAAGAATGGAAGGTAAACACTTAGAAACCAATCACAAGGAAAGAATGCACAGACTGTAACATAAACGACGCATGAATATTTGGAGATCAAATGGCATTCGACTCTGTAAATTTATTCAAAAATCATAAGTTCTCAAAAAACATTGGTCCAAGATCATGGGTTCCAACCCCCAATACATCAAATATATTCAAATATATACAAAAATAGTCTATTCCCAAGAAGATCAATAACTAATTAATATGTTAATCATAAGTTTTTGTAACCATATCCTTAATAACTAGGAATAATAATTACATTCTTTGATTCAAATAACATATTGCTTGATTATAGAAAACATGGTTACTGCAAGGTATCCCGAACAAACATCTTAACGAACTACAACACATGTCTTCATGAATGAAGTATGTACTTGGTCTTTCCAAAGTTTTCCCCGGACTTCCATTGTTCTACATTCGGAGTGTTGTGTTATGTCATCTCTCTTATTGACACCTCCAAATCCATATAAGCTTCATAAGACACGACATGCAATCCTTTCTTAATAATTAAGAACTTATCCAATATCCCAAAGTCCTCTATCAATTTTTCCACAATGACCTTTCCTGTTAACCCTTTGACTAAATATTCAAATTTGGAATGATCCATGTGATTCTATACCAATAAAATGTGATATTTCTCCTGGTAAAATAACCATCCTTCATCATCCCAAAAAGAAGGGAGACCATCATCAAATAGATCTTTAAAAGCAAGCCTAAAATCCTTTATTTGATAAGACATTGTATTCGCCTTATCATGCACCACTTTCATGAGTTGATGTTTATTTTCAAACTTATTTACACATAACACAATTGCTACTCAGTCTTTGATCCCAATGTCCTAGAAATTTCGATATGTTAAAGAATTTAAGAAATTCAAAGCATTGTGAGCAGTATTCAAAGGCTTCTTTTCCATAGTTTCATTGGCCAGTTTCAATCTTTGAGTAGATAAATTGAGTAGTGAACTTTCATCATCAATAAAATTTAAATAATTCCTAAACTTGATGATTTCCACAAACAATGTATCCCAAATCAAATGTTTAGCTCCATGTAAAGGAGTTTTTCCTGTACTTCTTTCTTTTAATTCATTAAACTTTTTCTGTAATTGGATTTTATCATTCCCTACTTTATTCTTCTCCTCAATGCTCTTATCCAATTCTGATTTGATCTTTTCATTTTCCTCTTTCAATTCTTTAATATCCACCTCTTTCAAGCTCACCTGTGACGTATGAACTAATAGAGCATCTGCAGAAAATTCATTTAATGGTATTTCAATATTAACGAGGGGTAAAACAGTGTCAACAAAGGGTTGACTCATCAATTCTTCCATAACTTCTTTTTCATCATTTTGATCTTTTTTTAGCTTTACAATCTGAGCCATTAAATCTGTTCTTTCTACTTCCCACTTGTTTTTCTCCTCATGCAGCTTGAGTGATTTTCCTTTATAGTCCATCATTTTCTGATAAATTTTCTCTTTTTCCTCTTGAAGTGTAAATAATTTTGAAGACTGAACGTGTTCAGCATTAGGGAATTTAATCTTCTTCTTCAATACTTGAATAGTATTGTCCTTCTCCTCTAGAAGTTTTTTTGTCACCTGCATATTACCTGGTTCAGTCCCTAGGCTTACAACATCTCCCTGCAACTTTTTATTTGCTTTATTTTCAACCTTTTGATGCTTCAATTGAACTTCCATCTTATCTACAAGGGACTATAATTTAGTAATTTTCATAATGGCATGTAACAAATCAAAGTAAATAACATATCCAATTTTTTTATGGAGTTGTATTTATTAAGAACACTAATTTTGTGTAGATTCACCTCCATTTCACATACTTTCTTGTCACTTACCACAGCGAATTTCAGGGTATTCCTCTCTGTGTCTCAAGTAGAAATCAATGAAGTATTTTGATTGATTAAATTTCTAACTCGAGGAAGCAGATTCTTAGTTTCCTCTAATGATTGCATTTCGTTGTCAGCATAACTTGATATTAACTTTGTCCTGGATTTGTAGTGGGAACTCAACTCTGTGTTACTTTCTTCTTCGAAGGAATATTGATGCATCTATAGAGACGTTTTCTAGAATAAGACCATCTTCTTTAAATCTTCTGAAAATATTTCTTCTGTAATAGTTTGATCATATTGAGGGTGTGTTTTTATATTTTTATGAGAAATATTTTTATCTACATCCATGCCATCAGTTTCAGAAAGACTCCTCTTATTCAAAATGCTGGAATTAACAGGCGCTTGAGCCACTACAGTGAATCTGTTCATCCTATCTTCATCAGCTTCTGAATTTTCTTCAAAATTATCCAAATTTGTTATTTTATCTAAACCTTCAATAGTTTGATGATCAAATGATTTATTTTTGTTCAATTGCTTCCTGTGAGAAATAATGTGATGTGGATCATAATTTACTTTTTGCTACTGAAAAATCCATAACTTCTAACAATTTCTCTATGACTAACAAGGCACTTTTATTTTTAAAAATGAAAGGACCAACATTGAGAGAAAATTTAACATTGGAAGACTTTTTAAATGCACCAAAATGTTCTTCTTCTGCATATAACCTCTATCTCCTAAACTCTAATGTGAATATCCTTGGAGTCAATAAAATGGGTAACTTGTATGGTTCTCCAGTGAACCCATGCACTCTAAGAATAGTAATTTTTTTATACAAGAACCAATATCCTGTTTTGTCTTCTGAGGAAGACTGTAACATAAGTCTCATGTCTTCCAACACCCTTGGCAAGACATCATCAAAAAGAAATTTGTAAATCCCAGCCATGATTGTATTTATGAACTCAAACATGTTAATATTTTTTGGGAGATCCGGAGAGAATATAGTGGAGAAGAATTGCAACTATGACACATTAGAACACAAAAGCATGTTTAGTAAATATGACTAATATATAAAGAACCTGACTTTATGGAATTCGACCAACTGGGCATGGATAACTTTGTCTAGATACTCATCAAGATTAAAACAACGGGTTGAATGGGATTTAGGGTCAATTGAACCTATACTCAACAAAAAACCTAAGATGATTTCATTAATATAAGTATCATCATCCAAACCCAAAATTTGACTGAGCAGTGACATGACCAACTGTACTTCCTCCTTAAAAATATTAACATTGATGGTAGAAATAGACCTTCTAACGACTAACAATCTTTTAGAATACTGAATAAAAACTGGAATCTGAGTTCAGCTCTACAATTTTTATACGTTTCAATTAAAACTTTTTCATTTAAAGACTCACAGCTATCAGGGAAATTATCAGGAAAACTCAACGTTCCGCGAATAGTTTTCGCGTCAACTTTACAAAGTATTTTTTTCCTTGTATGGTTCATAATGACTCTTTCAGAGGAGGAGTAACTATTCATGCACCATTCGACAAATACAGGGAATGGTAGGGTTTGTTCAATAGAAAAATAATATAAGAAAGAACTGCAGACATTGAAAATATCATTCCCTTGTGAATTATGCTGCCACAAATGGTCCTTTGAAATTGATACACTAAAAACTAATAGAATAGGGTCACATATATTCCTCTCCCTCATCCAAAAATCTACAGAATATTCCTGAACCCTGCTCCTTCTCCATAATAAGCAATGGCGACAAGTCTTCAATCAAAGTCTCGGTGTTTCAAGGCTTACCTGGTAACTGTGGATATGTAGAAGTTGACTTTTGAAAAAATATGGTGCTCTGTCCCTTCTTCTTCTCACCTGCAATGTGAAGATGAAATGAATTTACCTAGGTCAACTCACTTTTTATACAACAGATTATTCCAAGGCCCTTACCAAGTTGTTTTTCCTTTATCACTTTCCTCAACAGAACTCACCAAAAGTCACCATGTGGAAAGAGGTTTAAATTCCACTACCACTCACCCTTTTTAATTATCTCATAGCATCGCACTCGGAAATAGATTATGACCATCGATAATATTTCATCTTTTGTCTGAACCATTGGATCAAAATCTATTCTGCGTAATCTGCCAACATTTCTCATTTTTTCAAGCATGCATCTTCACACCATGGACTGCCTCATAATCGTAGATTCTATTTACTTTGTTTCTTAGCGGTTAATCTTTCTGTCTGGTTAGCCACTTCCACCCCTCCATCAAAACTTCTCCCTTGCATAACTTTCCCCAATGCATCAATTTTTAACCATATATTTTCACACCCATAAATCTATACCTTTGAATTTTGCAATGAATTAACCAAAATGCACATTTTAATAAGGGAATCAAGAATACCAACCTTTACCAATTTTTATGTATCCCTTTATCATTTCTCAACCACATTTCCTCTTCAATTGTTCAACACAGGGGGTGTTAACAATGTCCACCACAAAATCCTGAATGGAACTCAACCATGAGTTTTTTGGACTTAGGTGCATCGACACATCTAAGTATTAAACCATTAGGGTTTCTCCAACCCAAACCATCTTTTGTTAAACAATACTTAGTTGCTTTTAACCTTAATTCTCTTCTTTTATGGCCAAGTAAGTAATCAGGTCATGCAAGGTTGCGGAGGAAAAAGATGATGTCGGTATAGCAAGCGTGCTGCTCTAATACCTGAAGCTCGTCTGATACACTTTGTTCTGAATCACTGTTGTGGTAGATTATTCCTAAGGCATTTTCATTTCCTTGGGTCAACATCTTTGCAAGACCTTGTTCCTTAATTAATTTAGTAGGTTTTATGTCTAAATCATATTCTTGAATCTTTGAAACCCACTTAACCCTGATTCCTAGACAATCTTTTTGAGACATGATATCCTTGATAGCTGCATGGGGTACTGTTGCAGCTGCAACAATTTCCCAAAAGTCTAAAAATTTTAGGACCCCCTTTTTTTTTACTAGATTATTTTATTTTCTTCTTTAGGGTCTGAGACCTTTCAGAAAGAGTTTCTAATAATTGAATTGGTTTACATCCTGTTTGAAATCCCCTTCTAACGCTGAAAAAATTCCCGTTTCTATTAAGCCTTATCCTTACCTGTGAAAATCTATGAAGCCACTCTGAATCGGAAGTTGTTAATTAAATTTTCCACCGTTGTGGATAGATTTCCCTTTCCCTTTCCCGTCGTTGCGGATGAATTTTGATGTTGCATCGAAGGGATTTGTCCTTTTGGCTCCGCCATTGTGGATGAAAAGCCGCTTCCGCCCTCGACGCCGGTTTAGTTTTTCATGTTTTTTTACCACCGTTACAGACGATGTTTGTATTTGGCCTCCATCGTTGCGGATGAGTTTGGGATTTCACGTTTGATTTGCTTTCCGATGTGTGTGTTTTGCCTCAGCGGGATATTGGTTTTAAATCGGAGGCTTTATCGTTTTTCCTTCTACCGTTGCGGAGAATTTTTGGCTTTCATCATCCGATCCTAAAAACTTCCGACATCCGATTGTTAGTCTTTGATTTTCTCATCACTGTGGATGGATGTATGTTATAGCTTTCCGCTGTTGCAGAAGGGCTTAAGGTTTCGCCCTCCGATCCGAAGTTATTTCTCGTTCGATTTAAAACATGTCGCATGTGTGAGTCATTGTTATATATGGGGATAAACGCATTGGATTATTCTATTATGTTGTTTTTCTAAACTGTCGTGATCATCCCATGCTGTCGACCCCTCGAAGCTCGTGGACCACCGTGCCGGTACTCGCATCCAAGTGGCATTTGAGGAAACCCGACCGTTTTCACCTCGTCAGTTACGCGTCACTACCAAGTAGGCTCGTTTTTGCCCTACCTCATTCTATTGAAGGTTTTTCTTTGGTGATGTTTGCTGCGGTTCGGTGTGTTACTAGGATTGTGTCCCCTATCCCTATTCTACTTACGTATGGAGGTGTTACCCATGGTTAGGTTTGCGGCAGTCATTCTTTTCCCACCCTGTGCTAACACCCACATATTGAGGAGTCTCGTGTAGGTTGATTGTTCGCAGTTGGAGGAATTTTTTTTAAACCCGCGTATTAATTATTTTGGACCTCGACCTGTGTTTTCCTACCCCGTGCGTAGTGGATGGAGGCGCAGTGCAGGCGGCCATTACGCCGCCTGCACCTAGCTTCCCCTTGTATGATGATGAGGTCTAGGGGGATTTTTTGTGGTGGGTTTTCTTGTGGTTTTTTTTCGATGGTTCCTCGCTTGGTCGATTTTTCCTATTTGCCCAGTATTTTGAACCCCAACCTGTATTGCTCGCGCCATCTCGCGTAGTCCATTGGGGCTTGGTCCTCTGAAACCCTAGATGGTTAAAAGGGCTATGCCATTGTCGTAGTTCACAAACTGAAAATAGCATGGATAGTGGTTTTGATGAAAGCGTCATGTGCAGAAAAATGATATTAATACCCGCAGAGAATGGAATGTGGGGTCGAGTTAATGTAATTATTTTTGCCTAGATATATGGTTAAATTGTTGGTATTGGGAGTATAGGTGACTTGCGCAGTCATACTGCATATGGCTACTTTCAAGCCTCTCTTTCGTTGCTATACATAGACTAAACCCCTGAACTCTGCACATTTCATTTTAATGGTCCTGATGCTCAAAGTTTTTTTTTTTTTTTGTACATGCATACAAGTGCTTCACTAAATACTACCGTATAGGAAAATAGCACATGGCGTAGTGATGCGAGTTTAATGCTGGACCGAATATGGTTGATAAATTGTTCAGTATCATGTAGCATTCGTAGATTGCTCATTTTATTGCATAAGACTGAGTTTGCTTCATAATAAATATAGATAAAGTCATGGAATACTGCGCACTAGTTTCAGTCTTCAATTGGGCCATCCTTGTATCAAGCAGTCCTTCCTCTTGCTTGGACGCAGCCTTGGGAGGAGAAGCTCAGAAAAGGTCCAAGTTTTAGATGAGTTCAATATTGATAGATTGCATATTGTGTAACTAGCCCTACCCTGGTCTCAAGTGCATCTGGTACAGGGAAAGAATGCCTGTGTATGCCACTTATAGACCATTATGGGCTCACCAGTACCATAGTCATTACAAATAGGTCTGTGAGCACTTCATTATGCCACTCTACATGCTCATTTTTTGGAAGGAATGTGACTGTATGTCAGAAGGTGCCATGCAAGTAATAGAAGAACATGCAGACTATTTCTTGATTGACAATGGCATGTATTTCAGAATGTTTGGAGGATCGAAGACACCTTTACTGCTGCCCAAATATGCAACGGATTATATAGTCCATAAAGAGGCAGTCAGGTAGGTGTTCATTGATGGAATATGTAGTTTCTTGTTCCAACACAAGAATACTGCATACCCTCCTTTACCATTCAAGATAGGTAGCTACAAATTCACCAGGGTGAAACAAGATGCCAAATTCATAGAGGAACTAGGGAAGTTCCATTTTGGTGATATGCCTTTCCGAAGGAATGATACTCATGGTAAAGTGGTGGAGCACTATAAAGAGCATAAGGTGTTTTTTGAATATACCCATCATTTCGATAAGGAAGAATTTGTCTTCCGGAATGCCCCAAACATGATGACACTAAAAAGAAGATTTAAGAAGAAAATCACTACCATATGTGGGAAAGGTGATGAACAGAAAAGGGATGAAGAAGGGGCTAAAAGGAGATAGGAAGAATCCCAAAGGATGGAAAAGGAGGCCACAGAATGGCCGTAGATGGGAGAAGAAGAGAAAAGGAAAGCTTCCCTAGAAGCAACTGAGATAGCAAAAGAAGTAGCCAAAGAAACAGAGGAAGCAACTAGACAAGAAGCTGAAGAAGCAAAGAGAAAGCTTGATGAGGAGCTCCAAAAGTAGGAGGCTGAAAGAATAAATTTGACACATTAGTCAGTTTCTGAAACAGCAGCAGGGCAGACCCAGGAGGAAGAAAACTCTGAGGTGCAGACCTCTCAAGTACCCACTGCTAGCACCCTTGTGGCCCCTATGCTCTAGCTAGTGCCTTTCATCCAGAAAAAGGGAGAAGAAGTCCTCGACTTCAATATTGTCTATTATGATAGGGATACCAAGAAAATAATGAAGAGGACGGAAAGGAAGGTAGAAGCAGAAGGTATGCCTGGAAAAATGATAACAGATACTGCTGTTATGCTAGGAACGGACCTAGATCCTAGGCTTACCATAAGGGCTGGGACTGCAATACTACATGCCTCAGAAGATAACATAGACAAGGTGATGAGTGAGTTGGAGTCATACAAGAAATATTCTGCTCAGCTGAAGGATACCCTGAAGAGAGAGAGAGAGGAAGGAAAAAAGTTGAAGCATAAATTTGAACACTTACAGAGGGAGATGAAGACTGCTGAAGCTGAATTGCAGGCCCTACATGAAGAGAGACAGGCTCAGGAGACTACACAAGAACACCTTTAGCAAGTGCAAGAAGAAGATCAAGAGTTGAAGAAGGAGAAGGAGCAGTTGCTGGCAAGGGTGGAGGAGCTAGAAGAGCAGCAGAAGATCATATTGACAGCCAATGATATGCACTCCCAAGATCTGATAACAGAACATCAGGAACAGATCTCTTCGTTGCTCCAGCCATTCAAAGAACATATCTTGGCCCAGAAAGCTAGAATGCTCCAACTACAGATGGCTCTAGAGGAGGAAAGGTGTAAGGTCGTTCAGATTGACAACCGGTTAGCGGAAATCATGGAGACCTCCTCGTACTTCGTCGACAGATCCCAGGATGTTCTTGAAGTTTTGAATGCTAGAATGGCAAGGGTGGATAACAATGCAGAGAATCCAGTAGAGCTACCAGCCAAATACCATCAAGGCCTTAAAAGAGATCATGACCTAGTAGAGTTCGTTGTTAGCACCACGGAGGACTTCAAGAAGACCGTCAAAAGGACGGAGGGAGCATGCTCATAATACTTCAGGAGGCTCTTTAATAAATTCAACCGGTGTCAGACAGACACTAAGCATAAGCTTCATGAGTTCCCAGACCATGAAACCTTCATAGATATATTACAGAGCAGATATTAGGATGCAGAGGCCAGAACAAAACAGATCAAGGCTATTGATGACCTAGTTTTGAAGAATGAGGTCGACCACCCAGCCATTAGTGTACAATTTTTGGAAGATCAGCTTCGTTTGAGCCCAGCAAGGATCGAGGCTATCAAGAGTCAAGCCGATAAATTTGAGATAAATATTCAGTTTTTGGAGCCTAGGACTTTTGAAGGCATCGCTAGTGAAGCTGCAGCGTGGAAGAAGTTCCTAGAAAGCCAAGTGGGGACCTCTTTGTAAGGGATGGGTCATCTTTATATTTTGTAATGTTTTGTAAAAATAGTTGGGAAAAATTAAAGCGTTGGGAAAATGAAAGGTTGGGAAGCCCAAAGGCTACTTTGGGCAGCCCAACCATTTCACTCTTTTTTTGTATAAATGTAATAGACTAAGAAGAGAAAAGGGCTTTTTCCCCAGTAAAACTGGAGGACATATTGTAAGAAGAACTATTTCCTTTTGCAATAAAAAATTATAGTTTGCTTGTTGGAGAAAGAGATGTGAAATTTCCTAATGTTATGCAATGAATGGCGGAAAGATGAACTACTTTATTTTTCAGCTTGTGTCCATGAATCATGAGAATGTTCCAACTTTATGGCATATGTATTGTTGAATGATTTCTGATTTATTTTTGTGGAAAGTTCACCAAGGGTAATGTATGTTGCTTATATAAAAATTATCTATCTGATTGTCAGAATAATTTTCTCATTCATGTGTTGTAAATATGAATATCAGCTATCTGTAATTTCTGTTTATCATACATGGAAATAACACATTACTCACAAATAATCATTCTTTTGGCTCCCCGGGGATAGAGAGATAGGTGATTAGATAGTTAATTGATTTACTTTATGGCTGCATATGTGATTTAGATGTTTGTGAGCCTAAGATGAGAGGTAAGAACGTGCGCAGCACATTGTGTAGTTCCTTGCATCTTTATCACCCCGCATTGTTAGTTAGGCATTTGCATTGCATACTTTAAGTTACCTGTAAAACCCTTTGCTTTTGTTACCTTGACCTACAGTAGCCGGACCGAAAACTGGACGGATTCCCTACACCAAACAGTCAACGGGCTAGTTGGGAACGTTGATTGGGGAGAATCCTTTACTGCTGCCGCCTGCGAATTTCCAGGCCTCAACAGTTTTGGCGCTAGAAGGAGGGCCACCAATGCGTGGCTAGCCGTGGAAAATTACTTTTCCTAGGATTACCTTACCGACAGATATTTGAAGCTTTCAGCTTGACCCAGGTACTCACAGGTTTTGGTTATACCTTGAAGCAAGAAATCCTGTTCTCATCCTGCATTTTTTTTTGCTCAGACTCTCGTTCTCGTAGCTGCGATTATGTTTGGCATAAATGTAAATCAGCCCAACCCATTGCCTGCATGGAGAGCAATAACCCCTTTGAACCTCACACTACCTTTGCATAACCTGCCTCAAGCCTTTGACAAGCTGTTAGCTAAGTTTGACCCCGAAGAAAGAATTGCTGTAGATGACCACTTGCAAAGTTTTTACTTGGCTCTAGAAGGATTAAGAGTTGGGGATAATGAAGACGTTGTCTGTAGATTGTTTCCTCACACCCTTAAAGGAGCAGCAACAGCCTGGTACTTCAGTTTACCTGCAAATTCTATTCTTGATTGGGACACCTTCGAGAAGGTTTTCAGAAGTAAATACACCACCCAAAAAAACACATGCCTCATTAATGAAAGGTCTCGGTTTGTTAAGAAAAGATAAGAATGAGAAAGTACATGTTTTCACTCAGCGATTTTCAATATACCTAAATAACTTCTCTGAAGAGGACAGACCCTCAGAAAAGGTCTTAATTGAGTATTATACATCAGCCCTAGGGCCTGAGTTGGCTATGTTTGCCAAGATGAAAGCCAAACCAACATTGATAGAGACTTATGAAGAGGCGGAAAGGGTAGAGGCCGAGAGGGAAAGCGTAGAAGATTATCCTGATCTACCTGGAGAGAAAATTGCAGATAAAAGAGTTCTGGTGTCGTCCAAACCCAGAGAGGAGCACTCACATGACCTTGAGGGAATGATGAAAACAATGCAGAAGCTTTACAACCGAATAATAGACCTAGAAAAAGAAAGGGACATTCAGAAAACTTATAAACCCTACTATCCGAAAAGAGAGGATAATAACCAATGGAAAATCCCTTCCCCAAATTTGGTCTCAATAAATATAATAGAGATAGGGGGGGATAATTTCGGTACTTTTCACCAGCAACCTCACTCTGAGAAGAAGTTCCCTCAATGGTTGAATTCAATGTCTTTGGTGATGAATAAGTTTCTGGACTCCAAATTGACTAAAGATAGTGGTGAAAAAGGAGGAAAAGAACAGACCATAGAGAAGGGAGATGATGAGGCCATGCTCTTATGGAATTGTGTTTCGCTTCTGAACATACAGGAATATGCCCTCAAATATCAATATACACCTATGGCCACAAAAGATAAGAACCTAGAAATTAAGGGCAATGCAATACTTCCAAAGGTTAAAAATTTGCAAGAAAATGTCAGGAGACAGGTAGCTGCGAAGGTTAAAGATGACACACCTGAAGCCACTAATTGCAAATAGGAAATAGAGGAACTTGTTGAACCTGCTAAATCTATGGAATATGATGAGGAAGAAAAGGATGGTAAGATTAAAGAGGAGATGCCCACAAAAAAACCAACCTGTGGAAGAAAAGATCGAATTGATTAGGACAAGGAAAACCAGCGCTCCACCTTTCCTTTTGACCCTAGAGATGCTGAATCACAATGTGCATAATTGTTTGGTGGACTCTGGATCATTGATGAATGTTATGCCTCTGGCAGTTTGCAAAAAACTTAATGGGCAACTAAAACCTACTCTTTGGGACGTCACTCAACTAGACAAGACTAGTGTCAAAGTAGTGGGGGAGATGGAAAATGTTCTGATTCGTTTGTCTGCAAATGAAAGAATATGTCATTACATTGATATTGTAGTAGCAGAAATACCTGATGGCTATGGAATGATCCTGAACCGAGATTGGAAAGCAAGACTGAATGGGTATTTTGCTTCAGATTGGTCTCACTTATGGTTACCTCAGAAGGGCAGCCCAAACCTAACTAAGATATTAAGAGCGCCCTATATGAAACACAATGTCACTAAGCTAGGAGAGGGAAATGAATCTACTGAGTCTATTCTGGGAAATTATCTGATTGAGCTAGAGTTAAGACATCTCACTCCAAAAAAGGCTAGTCATATGACTGACACTCAGCTTGAGCTCCTTCAAATTTCTTAGGCTGTAAAAGATGATTATAGAATTGTGAACATGTGTTTAGTTTCAAAAACAACACAGCTAGACCATGGTTAGATATCTCGTGTTTGTTTTCCATCCCACCCTCTAACTCTCTAGATTTAAAAAAAAATAAAAAATAAAAAATTCCAAGAGTGGGCAGAATTTTTCTTTCTTTTGCTTTGTACATAAATAAATTGTTTGTTTTCTTTGATGCTTGAGGTTGTTTCTTGCGCTAATTGATTTAATATTGTTTTCTTTTGAGTTACTGATTTGCTAGCTTTTCTTTTGGTTTTGAATAAAGAGGCAAACTTTTGGTTGCAATGGAAACATCAAGGTTCTTTATTAACTGGGATCTTGAGTAAAGGACTGTGCTCTACAGTATAGAATGTCTTCTAGTAGAAGTCTTCCTAACTGGCAATGCATTCATTGAATCCTTACTTAACCCTTGTAAATAAATCAGAAGTAAAAGAGGTCTGGAATACTATTTCGAGGCTCCATCCACCTCAGATATTAAAATCCCAAAGGGGTGACAACAAAAGACCCATGAAAAGGAAGCAGGGAAAAGGGTATATCATATATAAATGATCCCATGCCATAATTTCAGAAAAGATAAAAGCTATTAAGAGTAAAAACTCCTGAAAGAAATAAGACATACCAAAGCAAAGCTTGACAAGCATGAAATACTAAATGGCCACAAGAACCTCTCCGTCCGTGAATTAAAATATGAAGTATATTGTTCACACAAAAGGACACTATGGGATAGAGGATCCTGAATTAAAATTTAGTAAGAAAGGCATGCAGGAGGACTCATATCAAAAGAACTAAAGTTCAAACGGCACAAAAGTGCAGTTGGCATGGGAATGATGAACAAACGGATAACACTGTTTACACTATGTTACAATCCTGTGGTCTCCAAACTGTAAACTACCTGAGGACAGGAAAAATAAACCTCACTTAATTGGCCTCAACAGAGTATTCAGACTTGCAATACATCTGATGTTACCATCTCCCAGAAAGAATGCATTAGTTGGCTTGTTTAGGAATGCAAGCGTCTAGAAGATTTCATTTTTATTCAGAACAGTCTTGCACTGGGAAGGAGTTAGTTCAGAGATCTGGAGTTCACCAGTTAGTCGCCAATTGTTGCAGCTGCAACAATTTCCCAAAATTCTAAAAATTTTAGGACCCCCTTTTTTTTATTAGATTATTTTCTTTTCTTCTTTGATAGGGTCTGAGAGCTTTTAGAAAGAGTTTCTAATGATTGAATTGATTTACAGCCTGTTTGAAATCCCCTTCTAACGCTGAAAAAATTCCCGTTTCTATTAAGCATTATCCTTACCTGTGAATATCTATGAAGCCACTCTAAATCAGAAGTTGTTAATTAAGTTTTCCACCGTTGTGGATAGATTTCCCTTTCCCTTTCCCGTTGTTACGGATGACTTTTGATGTTGCATCGGAGGGATTTTTCCTTTTGGCTCCGCCATTGCGAATGGAAAGCCGCTTCTGCCCTCGACATCGGTTTAGTTTTTTATGTTTTTTTTTTCCGTCGTTACGGACGATGTTTGTATTTGGCCTCTGTTGTTGTGGATGAGTTTGGGATTTCACGTTTGATTTTATTTCCGATGTGTGTGTTTATCCTCGGTGGGATATTGGTTTTAAATTGGAGGTTTTATCTTTTTTTCTTCCGCCTTTGTGGAGAAGTGCTGACTTTCATCATCCAATCCTAAAAGATTCTGACGTCCAATTGTTAGTCTTTTATTTGCTCATCACTGTGGATGGATGTATGTTATAGCTTTCCACCGTTGTGGAAGGGTTTAAGGTTTTTCCTTCCGATCCGAAGTTATTTCTCGTCCGATTTAAAACCCATCGTGTCGTGATCATCCCGCACTGTCGACCCCTCGAAGCTCGTGGACCACCGTGCTGATACTCGTATCCAGGTGCCATTTGAGGAAACCCGACCATTTTCGCCTCGTCAGTTATGCGTCGCTGCCAGGTAGGCTCGTTGTTGCCCTACCTCATTCTATTCAAGGTTTTTCTTTGGTGATGTTTGCTGCGGCTGGGTGTGTTACTAGGATTGTGTCCCCTATCCCTGTTCTGCTTACGTATGAAGGTGTTACCCATGGTTAGGTTTGTGGCAGTCATTTTGTTCCTGCCCTATGCTAACACCCACATATTTAGGAGTCTCGTGTAGGTTGACTGTTCGCAGTTGGAGGCATTTCTTTTAAACCCGCATATTAATTATTTTGCACCTGGGCCTGTGTTTTCCTACCCCGTGCGTAGTGGATGGAGGCGCGGTGCAGGCGGCCACTACGCCACCTGCACCTAGCTTCCCCTTGTATGATGATGAGGTCTAGGGGGAGTTTTTGTGGTGGGTTTTCTTGTGGTTTTTTTTTGGATGGTTCCTCCCTTGGTCGATTTCTCCTATTTGCTCGGTATTTCGAACCCCAACCTGTATTACTCACGCCGTCTTGCACAGTCCATCAGGGCTCGGTATTCTGAAACCCTAGATGGTTAAAAGGGCTATGCCGTTGTCATAGTTCGCGAACTGAAAATAGCATGGATAGTGGTTTTGATGAAAGCGTCATGTGAAAGAAAATGATATTAATAACCGTAGAGAATGGAATGTGGGGTCGAGTTAATGTAATTATTTTTTCCTAGCTATATGGTTAAATTGTTGGTATTGGGAGCATAGGTGAATTGCACATTCATACTACATATAGCTACTTTCAAGCATCTCTTTCGTTGCTATACATAGACTAAACCCCTGAACTCTGCACATTGCATTTTAATGGTCCTGATGGTCAAAGTTTTTTTTTTTTTTTGTTGTACATGCATACAGTTTCTTCACTAAATACTACCGTATAGGAAAATAGCACATGGCGTAGTGATGCGAGTTTAATGTTGGCCCGAATATGGTTGATAAATTGTTCAGTATCATGTAGCAGCCATAGATTGCTCATTTTATTGCATAAGACTGAGTTTTCTTCATGCTAAATATAGATAAGGTCATGGAATACTGCGTACTAGTTTCAGTACTTCTGATAGTCAGGGCATTTTTGGGTTGTACATGCTTGCATTTGTTTCTCTACTTGCTATCACATTAAACACATGAAAATGGCACTTTGCATATGGATGTAATTTTATTGCAGTCTAGAAGATGGTTGATGGGATGTTTTAATATCATACAGAAATGTTTTGCATCATGCGAAGATATAGACAATAGCACTGAATAGTGTGTATTTGGTCAGTCAGGTTATGCAAACTTATATCTTAGTTTCATCGACTAGTTGCTTCCATGGTATACATAGGAAGAATAAAATGTTGCACACTGTCATGTAAATGTATGCACCTTGAAAGTCTCAATATTACAATGTTATATATGGCAGGAAAAAGTCGAGTCGACCATGTCCTAAAGACAAAAGAAGAACGCCCCAGTGGTGGAAGAAGTGCCAGAAGAAGAAGCTGAAAAAAAGACTGAATACATATATGAAGAAACCCAATGTGTTTCTGGTGTTGAGCCCGAGTAAAAATGGGGTGAAATATACAGATTGATTTCCCACAGGGAGGTTCCCGACATGGGCCTCGAAGAAGAATCTATCTATGCTAACATAGAGAAGTCTTCTATCATGAAAGTTGCCACCAGACCAGAGCTATTCCCATGCTCTGAGGTAATTGGCTGGATTTTGCCCCAAGTAAATACAACCACAATGATCATAGGAAATGTTGAAGGACAGGGCTATGCTGCATTTAGCCCTAGATATGTGGCGTTGGCATATCACCTACGAGAAGCCTAGGTTTTCTTATCTGATGATTGGATGGATAGCATCAGAATGGACCTGGTGGAAACTCTCAAGAAAATGCTCTTGTAGGGAAAGCTTTACCGATATAGACAGACCGGTGAGTATGATACAACGAGCTTGAGGGCTCCCTACAGGTTTATAGCTCTGATGCTTAATAAGATATTTGGGAGAGCTCATGGCAGACTCTTCAAGATTGAATGGATACCCATTATCTTTCATGTGGCAACACAAGGAACAGTCTTCAATTGGGCCAGCCTTGTATCAAGCAGTCTTTCCTCTTGCCTGGCCGCAACCTTGGGAGGAGAAGCTCAGAAAAGGTCCGATTTTTACATGAGTTCAATATTGATAGATTGCATAGTGTGTAAACAGCCCTTCCATGGTCTCAAGTGCATCTGGGATAGGGAAAGAATGCCTGTGTATGCTGCTTATAGACCATTGTGGGATCACTAGTACCATAGTCATTATAGAGAGGTCTGCGAGCACTTCATTATGCCACTCTACACACTCATTTTTCGGAAGGAATGTGACTGTATGTCAGAAGGTGCCATGCAGGTAATAGAAGAACATGCAGACTATTTCTTGACTGACAATGGCATGTATTTCAGAATGTTTGGAGGATCGAAGACACCTTTACTGCTGCCCAAATATGCAACGGATTATATAGTCCATAAAGAGGCAGTCAGGAAGGTGTTCATTGACAGAATAGGTAGTTTCTTGTTCCAACACAAGAAGAATGCATACCCTCCTTTACCATTCAAGCTAGGTAGCTACAAATTCACCAGGGTGAAACAAGTTGCCGAATTCATAAAGGAACTAGGGAAGTTCCATTTTGGTGAGATGCCTTTCTGAAGGAATGATACTCACGGTAAAGTTATGGAGCACTGTAAAGAGCATAAGGTGTTTTTCGAATATACCCATCATTTTGATAAGGAAGAATCTGTCTTCCGGAATTCCCCAAACATGACGGCACTAAACAGAAGATTTAAGAAGAAAATCACTACCATAGGTGGGAAAGGTGATATAGAAAAGGGCTGAAGAAGGGGCTAAAAGGAGAAAGGAAGAAGCCCATAGGTTGGAAAAGGAGGCTGCAGAATGGCTGCAGATTGGAGAAGAAGAGAAAAGGAAAGCTACCCAAGAAGCAGCTGAGATAGCAAAAGAAGCATCCAAAGAAATAGAGGAAGCAGCTAGACAAGCAGCTGAAGAAGCAAAGAGAAAGCTTGATGAGGAGCTCCAAAAGCAGGAGGCTGAAAAAATAAAGTTGACACAAAAGTCAGTTTCTGAAACAGCAGCAGGGTAGACCCAAGAGTAAGAAAACCCCGAGGTGCAGACCTCTCAAGTACCCGCTGCTAGCACCCCTGTGGCCCCTACGCTCCAGCTAGTGCCTTTCATCCAAAAAAGGGGAGAAGAACTCCCCGATTTCAATACTGTCTATTATGATAGGGCTACCAAGAGAATAATGAAGAGGATGGAAAGGAAGGTAGAAACAGAAGGTATGCTTTGCAAAATGATAACAGATATTGCTGTTATGCTAGGAACGGACCTAGATCCTAGGCTTACCGTAAGGGCTAGGACTGCAATACTACATGCCTCAGAAGATAACATAGACAAGGTGATGACTGAGCTGGAGTCATACAAGAAATCTTCTGCTCAGCTGAAGGATACCCTGAAGAGAGAGAGAGAGGAAGGAAACAGGTTGAAGAGAAAATTTGAACACTTATAGAGGGAGATGAAGACTTCTGAAGCTGAATTGTAGGCCCTACATGAAGAGAGATAGGCTTAGGAGACTACACAAGAACACATTGACCAAGTGCAAGTAGAAGATCAAGAGTTGAAGAAGGAGAAGGAGCAGTTGCTGGCAAGGGTGGAGGAGCTAGAAGAGCAGTAGAAGATCATCTTGACAACCAACGATATGGACTCCCAAGATTAGATAAAGGAACATCGGGAACAGATCTCTTCGTTGCTCCAGCCATTCAAATAAGATATCTTGGCCAAGAAACCTAGAATGCTCCAGCTACAGATTGCTCTAGAGGAGGAAAGGTGTAAGGTCCTTCAGATTGACAACCGGTTAGGGGAAATCATGGAGACCTCCTCCTACTTCATCGACAGATCCCAGGACATTCTTGAAGTTTTGAATGCTAGAATGGCATGGCTGGAGAACAATGCAGAGACTCCAGCAGAGCTACCAGCCAAAGACCATCAAGCCTTTAAAAGAGATCATGACCTAGTAGAGTTCACTGTCAGCACCACAGAAGACTTCAAGAAGACCATCAAAAGGACACAGGGAGCATGCTCAATATACTTTATGAGGCTATTTAATACATTCAACCGGTGTCAGATAGACGCTGAGCATAAGCTTGATGAGTTCCCAGACCATGAAACCTTCATAGAGATATTGCAGAGCAGATATTAGGATGCAGAGGCCAGAACAAAACAGATCAAGGCTATTGATGACCTAGTTTTGAAGAATGAGGTCGACCACCCAGCCATTAGTGTACAATTTTTGGAAGATAAGCTTCATTTAAGCCC
>LPNX010077603.1:343770-383217 GCA_001517045.1 Pseudotsuga menziesii | reverse complement strand
ATCAAGCCGAGAAATTTGAGATAAATATTCAGTTTTTGGAGCCTAGCACTTTTGAAGGCATCGCTAGTGAAGCTGCAGCGTGGAAGAAGTTCCTAGAAAGATAAGTGGGGCCCTCTAGATAAGGGATGGGTCATCTTTATATTTTGTAATGTTTTGTAAAAAGCGTTGGGAAAAAGTAAAGCATTGGGAAAATGAAAGGTTGGGATACCCAAAGGCTACTTTGGGCAGCCCAACCATTTCACTCTTTTTTTGTATAAATGTAATAGACTAAGAAGAGAAAAGGGCTTTTTCCCCACTAATACTGGAGGACATATTCTAAGAAGAACTATTTCCTTTCGCAATAAAAAATTACAGTTTTCCTGTTGGAGAAAGAGATGTGAAATTTCCTAATGTTATGCAATGGATGGCGGAAAGATGAACTACTTTATTTTTCAGCTTGTGTCCATGAATCGTGAGATCATTCCAACTTTATGGCCTATGTCTTGTTGAATGATTTCTAATTTATTTTTGTGGAAATTTCACCAAGAGTAATGTATGTTGCTTATATAACAATTAGCTATCTGATTGTCAAAATATTTTTCTCATTCATATGTTGTAGATATGAATATTAGCTATCTGTAATTTCTGTTTATCATACATGGAAATAACACTTTACTCACAAATAATCATTATTTTGGCTCCCCGAGGATAGATAGATAGGTCATTAGATAGATAATTGATTTACTTCATGGCTGGATATGTGATTTAGATGTTTGTGAGCCTAAGACGAGAGGTAAGAACCTACGCATCACATTGTGTAGTTCCTTGCATATTTATCACCCTGCATTGTTAGTTAGGCATTTGCATTGCTTACTTTAAGTCAAAATTACAAAAAACTCGGTGGACCGGGCCGCAACTGGTAAAACCCTTTGTTTTTGTTACCTTGACCTACGGTAGTCAGACCGCAAACCGAATAGATTCCCTACACCAAACAGTAAACGGGATAGTTGGGAACGTTGATTGGGGAGAATCCTTTACTGTTGCCGCCTGCAAATTTCCATGCCTCAACAGTTTTAGCGCTAGAAGGAGGGCTGCCAATGCGTGGCTGGAAGTGGAAAATTACTTTTCCCAGGATTACCTGACCCAGGTACTCACAGGTTTCGGTTATACCTTGAAGCAAGAAAGCCTGTTCTCATCCTGCGTTGTTCTTTGCTCAGACTCTCGTTCTCATAGCTGCGCTTATGGCTGGCATAAATGTAAATCAGCCCAACCCATTTCTTGCATGGAGAGGAAGAACCCCTTTGAACCTCACACCGCCTTTGCATAACCCGCCTCAAGCCTTTGATAAGTTGTTACCTAAGTTTCACCCCGAAGAAAGAATTGTTGTAGATGACCACTTGCAAAGTTTTTACTTGGCTCTAGAAGGATTAAGGGCTGGGGAGTATCAATATGTTGTCTATAGATTGTTTCCTCACACCCTTAAAGGAGCAGCAGCAGCCTAGTACTTCAGTTTACCTGTAAATTCTATTCCTGATTGGGACACCTTCGAGAAGGTTTTCAGAAGTAAATACAGCACCCAAAAAACACATGCCTCATTAATCAAAGGGCTTGGTTTGTTAAGAAAATAGAAGAATGAGAAAGTACATGTTTTCACTCAGCGATTTTCAATATACCTAAAGAACTTCTCTGAAGTGGACAGACCCTCAGACAAGGTCTTAATTGAGTATTAAACATCATCCCTAGGGCCTCAGCTGGCTATGTTCACCAAGATGAAAGCCAAACCAACATTGATAGAGACTTATGAAGAGGCCGAAAGAGTAGAGGCCGAGAGGGAAAGTGTAGAAGATTATCCTGATCTACCTGGAGAGAAAACTACAGATAAAAGAGTTCTGGTGTCGTCCAAACCCAGAGAGGAGCACTCACATGACCTTGAGGGAATGATGAACACAATGCAGAAGCTTTACAACTGAATAATAGACCTAGAAAAAGAAAGGGACATTCAGAAAACTTATAAACCCTACTATCCGAAAAGAGAGGATAATAACCAATGGAAAATCCCTTCCCCAAATTTGGCCTTAATAAATATAACAGAGATAGGGGAGGATAATTTGAGTACTTTTCACCAGCAACCTCACTCTGAGAAGAAGTTCCCTCAATGGTTTAATTCAATGTCTTTGGTGATGAATAAGTTGTTAGACTCCAAATTGACTGAAGACAGTGGTGAAAAAGGAGGAAAAGAACAGACCATAGAGAAGGGAAATGATGAGGACATGCTCTTATGGAATGGTGTTTCGATTTTCAACATACAGGAAGATTCCCTCAAATCTCAATATACACCTCTGGCCACAAAAGATAAGAACCTAGAAGTTAAGAGCAATGCAATACTTCCAAAGGTTAAAAATTTGCAAGAAAATGTGAGGAGACAAGTAGCTGCGAGGGTTAAAGATGACACACCTAAAGCCACTAATTGCAAACAGGAAACAGAGACACTTGTCGAACTTGCTAAATCTATGGAAGATGATGAGGAAGAAAAGGATGGTAAGATTAAAGAGGAGATGCCCACAAAAAACCAACCTATGGAAGAAAATATCGAATTGATTAAGACAAGAAAAACCAGCGCTCCACCTTTCCTTTTGACACTAGAGATGCTGAATCACAATGTGCATAATCGTTTGGTGGACTCTGGATCATCGATGAATGTTATGCCTCTGGCAGTTTGCAAAAAACTTAATGGAAAGCTAAACCCTAATCTTTGGGACGTCACTCAACTAGACAAGACTAGTGTCAAAGTAGTGGGGGAGATGGAAAATGTTCTTATTCGTTTGTCTGCAAATGAAAGAATATGTCATTACATTGATATTGTAGTAGCAGACATACCTGATGGCTATGGAATGATCCTGAACCAAGATTGGACAGCAAGACTGAATGGGTATTTTTCTTCAGATTGGTCTCACTTATGGTTACCTCAGAAGGGCAGCCCAAACCTGATTAAGATATTAAGAGAGCCCTATATGAAACACAATGTCACTAAGCTAGGAGAGGGAAATGAATATGCTGACTCTGTTCTGGGAAATTATCTGATTGAGCTAGAGTTAAGACATCTCACTCCAAAAAAGGATAGTCATATGACTGACACTCAGCTTGAGCTCTTTCAAATTCCTCAGGCTGTAAAAGATGATTATAGAATTGTGAACATGTGTACAGTTTCAAAAACAGCGCAGCTAGACCATGGTTAGATATCCCGTGTCTGTTTTCCATCCCACCTTTTAACTCTCTAGATTTAAAAAATATATATATATATGTTTTTTCAGGAGTGGGCAAAATTTTTCTTTCTTTTGCTTTGTACATAAATAAATTGTTTGTTTTCTTTGATGCTTGAGGCTATTTCTTGCGCTAATTGATTTAATATTGTTTTCTTTTGAGTTACTTCTTTGCTAGCTTTTCTTTTGGTTTTGAATAAAGAGGAAAACTATTGGTTGCAATGGAAACATCAGGGTTCTTTATTAACTGGGATCTTGAGTGAAGGACTGCGCTCTAAAGTATAGAATGTCTTCTAGTAGCAGTCTTCCTAACTGGAAATGCATTCATTGAAGCCTTACTTAACCCTTGTAAATAACACAGAAGTAAAAGAGGTCTGGAATACTATTTCGAGGCTCCATCCACCTCACATCTTAAAATCCCAAAGGGGTGACAGCAAAAGACCCACGAAAAGGAAGTAGGGCAAACGGTATATCATATATAAATGATCCCATGCCATAATTTCATAAAAGATAAAAGCTATTAAGAGTCAAAAATCCTGAAATAAATAAGACATACCAAAGTAAAGCTTGATAAGCATGAAATACTAAATGGCCACAAGAACCTCTCCATCCATGAATTAAAATATGAAGTATACTGTTCACACAAAAGGACACTATGGGATAGAGGATCCTGAATTAAAATTCAGTAAGAAAGGCCTGCAGGAGGACTCATATCAAAAGAAGTAAAGTTCAGAAGGCAAAAAAGTGCAGTTGTCATGGGAATGATGAACAAACGGATAACACTGTTTACACTCTGTTACAATCCTGTGGTGTCCAAACTGTAAACTACCTGAGGACAGGAAAAATAAACCTCACTTAATTGGCCTCAAAAGAGTATTTAGACTTGCAATACTTCTGATGTTACCATCTCCCAGAAAGAATGCATTCGTTGGCTTGTTTAGGAATGCAAGCGTCTAGAAGATTTCATTTTTATTCAGAACAGTCTTGCACTGGGAAGGAGTTAGTTTAGAGATCTGGAGTTCACCAGTTAGTCGCCAATTGTTGCAGCTGCAACAATTTCCCAAAATTCTAAAAATTTTGGGACCCCCTTTTTTTTTATTAGATTATTTTCTTTTCTTCTTTGATAGGGTCTGAGAGCTTTCAGAAAGAGTTTCTAATGATTGAATTGATTTACATCCTGTTTGAAATCCCCTTATAAAACTGAAAAAATTCCCGTTTCTATTAAGCCTTATCCTTACCTGTGAATATCTATGAAGCCACTCTGAATCGGAAGTTGTTAATTAATTTTCTCACCGTTGCGGATATATTTCCCTTTCCCTTTCCCATCGTTGCAGATGACTTTTGATGTTGCATGGGAGGGATTTGTCCTTTTAGTTCCACCGTTGTGGATGGAAAGCCGCTTCCTCCCTTGACGTCGGTTTAGTTTTGCATGTTTTTTTTCCGTCGTTATGGACAATGTTTGTATTTGGCCTCTGTCGTTGCGGATGAGTTTGGGATTTCACGTTTGAATTTCTTTCCGATGTGTGTGTTTTGCCTCGGCGGGATATTGGTTTTAAATCAGAGGATTTATCATTTTTCCTTAAGCCGTTGCGGAGAAGTGTTGGCGTTCATCATCCGATCCTAAAAGCTTCCCGCCGTTGCGGAAGGGTTTAAGGTTTCGCCTTCTGATTCGAAGTTATTTCTCGTTCGATTTAAAACCCGTCGCACATGCGAGTCTTTGTTATATATGGGGATAAATGCATTGGATTATTCTATTGTGTTGTTATTCCAAACTGTCATGATCATCCCGTGCTGTCGACCGCTCGAAGCTCGTGGACCACCGTGCCGGTACTCGCATCCAGGTGGCATTTGAGGAAACCCGACCGTTTTCGCCTCATCAGTTACGCGTCGCTGCGAGGTAGGCTCATTTTTCTTTGGTGATGTTTGCTGCGGTTGGGTGTGTTACTAGGATTGTGTCCCCTATCCCTATTCTACTTGAGTACAGAGTTGTTACCCATGGTTAGGTTTGCGGTAGTCATTCTTTTCCCGCCCTCTGCTAACACCCACATATTGAGGAGTCTCGTGTAGGTTGATTGTTCACAGTTGGAGACATTTTTTTTAAACCCACGTATTAATTATTTTTGACCTTAGCCTATGTTTGCCTACACCATGCGTAGTGGATGAAGGCGCGATGCAGGAAGCCGTTACGCCGCCTGCACCTAGCTTCCCCTTGTATGATGATGAGGTCCAGGGGGGAGTTTTTGTGGTGGGTTTTCTTGTGGCTTTTTTTTGGATGGTTCCTCCTTTGGTCGATTTTTCCTATTTGCCCAGTATTTCGAACCCCAACTTGTATTTCTCATGCCGTCTCACACAGTCCATCGAGGCTCGGTCATCTGAAACCCTAGATGGTTAAAAGGGCTATGCCGTTGTCGTAGTTCACGAACTGAAAATAGCATGGATAGTGGTTTTGATGAAAGCGTCATGTGCAGAAAAATGATATTAATACCCGCAGAAAATGGAATGTGGGGTCAAGTTAATGTAATTATTTTTGCCTAGCTATATGGTTAAATTGTTGGTATTGGGAGCATAGGTGACTTGCGCAGTCATACTGCATATAGCTACTTTCAAGCATCTCTTTCGTTGCTATACATAGACTAAACCCCTGAACTCTGCACATTGCATTTTAATGGTCTTGATGGTCAAAGTTTTTTTTCCTTTTGTTGTACATGCATACAGTTGCTTCACTAAATACTACCGTATAGGAAAATAGCAAATGGCGTAGTGATGCGAGTTTAATGCAGGCCCGAATATGGCTGATAAATTGTTCAGTATCATGTAGCAGCCATAGATTTCTCATTTTATTGCATAAGACTGAGTTTGCTTCATGCTAAATATAGATAAGGTCATGGAATACTGCGCACTAGTTTCAGTAGTTCTGATAGTCAGGGCATTTTTGGGTTGTACATGCATGCACTTGTTTCTCTACTTGCTATCACATTAAACACATGAAAATGGCACTTTGCATATGGATGTAATTTTATTGCAGTCTAGAAGATGGTTGATGGGATGTTTTAATATCATACAGAAATTTTTTGCATCATGCTAAGATATAGACAAGAGCACTGAATAGTGTGTATTTGGTCAGTCAGGTTATGCAAACTTATATCTTAGTTTCCTCGACTAGTTGCTGCCATGGTATACATAGGAAGAATAAAATGCTGCACACTGTCATGTAAATGTATGCACCTTGAAAGTATCAATATTAAAATGTTATATATGGCAGGAAGAAGTCGAGTCCACCATGTCCAAAAGACAAAAGAAGAAGGTCCCAGTGGTGGAAGAAGTGCCAGAAGCAGAAGCTGAAACAAAGACTGAATACATATATGAAGACACCCAATGTGTTTCTGGTGTTGAGCCCAAGTACAAATGGGGTGAAATATACAGATTGGTTTCCTGCAGGGAGGTTCCCGACACGGGCCTTGAATAAGAATCTATCTATGCTAACATAGAGAAGTCTTCTATCATGAAAGTTGCCACCAGACCAGAGCTGTTCCCGTGCTCTAAGGTAATTTGCTGGATTTTGCCCCAAGTAAATGCAACCACAATGATCATAGGAAACTTTGAAGGATAGGAATATGCTGCATTTAGCCCTGTATATGTGGCATTGGCCTATCACCTACCAGAATCCCAGGTTTTCTTATCTGATGATTGGCTGGACAGCATCAAAATGGACCTGGTGGAAACTATCAAGAAAATGCTCTTGTAGGGAAAGCTTTACCGATATAGACAGACTGGTGAGTATGATACAGCGAGCTTGAGGGATCCCTACAGGTTTATAGCTCCGATGCTTAATAGGATCTTTGGGAGAGCTCATGGAAGACTCTTCAAGCTAAAATGGATACCCATTATCTTTCATGTGGCAACCCAAGGAACTGTATTCAATAGGTCCAGGCTTGTATCAGGCAGTCTTTCCTCTTGCTTGGCCGCATCCTTAGGAGGAGAAGCTCAGAAAAGGTCCGAGTTTTACATGATTTCAATATTGATAGATTGACTATTGTTTAACCAGCCCTTCCCTGGTCTCAAGTGCATCTGGGACAAGGAAAGAATGCCTATGTATGCCGCTTATAGACCATTGTGGGCTCACCAGTACCATAGTCATTACAGAGAGTTCTTTGAGCACTTCATTATGCCAGTCTACATGCTCATTTTTTGGAAGGAATGTGACTGTATGTCAGAAGGTGCCATGCAGGTAATAGAAGAACATGTAGACTATTTCTTGACTGATAATGGCATGTATTTCAGAATGTTTGGAGGATCGAAAACACCTTTAGTGCTGCCCAAATATGCAACGGATTATATAGCCCATAAAGAGGCAGTCAGCCAGGTGTTCATTAACGGAATAGGTAGTTTCTTGTTCCAACACAAGAAGGCTGCATACCCTCCTTTGCCATTGAAGCTAGGTAGCTACAAATTCACCAGGGTGAAACAAGCTGCCGAATTCATAGAGGAACTAGGGAAGTTCCATTTTGGTGAGATGACTTTCCGAAGGAATGATACTCACGCTAAAGTGGTGGAGCACTGTAAAGAGCATAAGGTGTTTTTCGAATATACCCATCATTTCGATAAGGAAGAATCTGTCTTCCGGAATGCCCCAAACATGATGTCACTAAATAGAAGATTTAAGAAGAAAATCACTACCATAGGTGGGAAAGGTGATGAACAGAAAAGGGCTGAAGAAGGGGCTAAAAGGAGAAAGGAAGAAGCCCAGAGGTTGGAAAAGGAGGCTGTAGAATGGCTGCAGATGGGAGAAGAAGACAAAAGGAAAGATTCCCAAGAAGCAAGTGAGATAGCAAAAGAAGCAGCCAAAGAAACAGAGGAAGTAGCTAGACAAGCAACTAAAGAAGCAAAGAGAAATCTTGATGAGGAGCTCCAAAAGCAGGAGGCTGAAAGAATAAAGTTGACACAACAGTCAGTTTCTGGAATAGCAGTAGGGCAGACCCAGGAGGAAGAAAACCCCAAGGTATAGACCTCTCAAGTACCTGCTGCTAGCACCCCTGTGGCCCCTATGCTCCAGCTAGTGCCTTTCATCCAGAAAAAGTGAGAAGAAGTCCCCGACTTCAATACTATCTATTATGATAGGGCTACCAAGAGAATAATGAAGAGGACAGAAAGGAAGGTAGAAGCAGAAGGTATGCCTGGAAAAATGATAACAGATACTGTTGTTATGCTAGGAATGGACCTAGATCCTAGGCTTACCATAAGGGCTGGGACTGCAATACTACATGCCTCAGAAGATAACATAGACAAGGTGATGATTGAGTTGGATTCATACAAGAAATCTTCTGCTCAGCTGAAGGATACCCTGAAGAGAGAGAGAGAGGAAGGAAACAGGTTGAAGTGGAAATTTGAACACTTAAAGAGGGAGATGAAGACCGCAGAAATTGAATTGCAAGCCCTACATCAAGAGAGACAGGCTTAGGATACTACACAAGAACACCTTGAGGAAGTGCAAGCAGAAGATCAAGAGTTGAAGAAGGAGAAGGAGCAGTTGCTGGCAAGGGTGGAGGAGCTAGAAGAGCAGCAGAAGATCATCTTGACAGCCAATGATATGCACTCCCAAGATCTAATAAAGGAACATCAGGAATAGATCTCTTCATTGCTCCAGCCATTCAAAGAACATATCTTGTCCCAGAAAGCTAGAATGCTCCAGCTACATATTTCTCTAGAGGAGGAAAGGTGTAAGGTCATTCAGATTGACAACCAGTTAGGGAAAATCATGGAGACCTCCTCCTACTTTGTCGACAGATCCCAGGATGTTCTTGAAGTTTTGAATGCCAGAATGGAAAGGCTGGAGAACAATGCAGAGACTCCAGCAGAGCTACCATCCAAAGACCATCAATCTCTTAAAAGAGATCATGACCTAATAGAGTTTGTTGTCAGCACCACAGAAGACTTCAAGAAGACCGTCAAAAGGACGCAGGGAGCATGCTCAGAATACTTCAGGAGGCTCCTTAATACATTCAACCGGTGTCAGATAGACGCTGAGCATAAGCTTGATGAGTTCCTAGACCATGAAACCTTCATAGAGATATTGCAGAGTAGATATTAGGATGCAGAGGCCAGAACACAACAGATCAAGGCTATTGATGACCTAGTTTTGAAGAATGAGGTGGACCACCCAGCCGTTAGTGTAGAATTTTTGGAAGATAAGCTTCGTTTAAGCCCAGCAAGGATCGAGGCTATCAAGAATCAAGCCGAGAAATTTGAGATAAATATTCATTTTTTGGAGCCTAGCACTTTTGAAGGCATCGCTAGTGTAGGTGCAGCATGGAAGAAGTTCCTAGAAAGCCAAGCGGGGCCCTCTTCGTAAGGGATGGGTCATATTTATATTTTGTAATGTTTTGTAAAAAGCGCTAGGAAAATGAAAGGTTGGGAAGCCCAAAGGCTACTTTGGGTAGCCCAACCATTTCACTCTTTTTTTGTATAAATGTAATAGACTAAGAAGAGAAAATGGATTTTTCCCCAGTAAGACTGGAGGACATATTGTAAGAAGAACTATTTCCTTTTGCAATAAAAAATCACAGTTTGCCTGTTGGAGAAAGAGATGTGAAATTTCCTAATGTTATGCAATGGATGGAGGAAAGATGAACTACTTTAATTTTCAACTTGTGTCCATGAATCGTGAGATCGTTCCAACTTTATGGCCTATGTCTTGTTGAATGATTTCTGACTTATTTTTTTGGAAAGTTCACCAAGAGTAATGTATGTTGCTTATATAACAATTAGCTATCTGATTGTTAGAATATTTTTCTCATTCATGTGTTGTAAATATGAATATCAGCTATCTGTAATTTCTTTTTATCATACATGGAAATAACACATTACTCATAAATACTCATTCTTTTGGCTCCCCAGGGATAGATAGATAGGTGATTAGATAGTCAATTGATTTACTTCATGGCTGCATATGTGATTTAAATGTTTGTGAGCCTAAGACGAGAACTAAGAACCTGCGCATCACATTTTGTATTTCCTTGCATCTTTATCACCCTGCATTGTTAGTTAGGCATTTGCATTGCATACTTTAAGTCAAAATTACAAAAAACTTAGTGGACCGGGCCGCAACTAGTAAAACCCTTTGTTTTTGTTACCTTGACCTACGGTAGCCGGACCGCAAACCGGACGGATTCCCTACACCAAACATTCAACGAGCTAGTTGGGAACGTTGATTAGGGAGAATCCTTTACTGTTGCCACCTGTGAATTTCCATGCCTCAACAGTTTTGGCGCTAGAAGGAGGGCCTCCACTGCGTGGCTGGACGTGGAAAATTACTTTTCCCAGGATTACCTTACCACCAGATATTTGAAGCTTTCAGCTTGACCCAGGTACTCACAGGTTTCGGTTATACCTTGAAGCAAGAAATCCTATTCTCATCCTGCGTTGTTCTTTGCTCAGACTCTCGTTCTTGTAGCTGCGCTTATGGCAGGAATAAATGTAAATCATCCCAACCCATTTCCTGCATGGAGAGAAAGAACCCCTTTGAACCTCACACCACCTTTGCATAACCTGCCTCAAGCCTTTGACAAGCTTTTACCTAAGTTTGACCCCGAAGAAACAATTGCTGTAGATGACCACTTGCAAATTTTTTACTTGGCTCTAGAAGGATTAAGGGCTGGGGAGTATGAAGACGTTGTCTGTAGATTGTTTCCTCACACCCTTAAAGGAGCAGCAGTAGCCTGGTACTTCAGTTTACCTGCAAATTCTATTCCTGATTGGGAAACCTTCGAGAAGGTTTTCAGAAGTAAATACACCACCCAAAAAACACATGCCTCATTAATGAGAGGTCTTGTTTTGTTAAGAAAAGAGAAGAATGAGAAAGTACATGTTTTCACTCAGCGATTTTCAATATACCTAAAGAACTTCTATGAAGTGGACAAACCCTCAGACAAGGTTTTAATTGAGTATTATACATCAGCCCTAGGGCCTGATCTGGCTATGTTTGGCAAGATGAAAGCCAAACACACATTGATAGAGACTTATGAAGAGGCCGAAAGAGTAGAGGCCGAGAGGGAAAGTGTAGAAGATTATCCTAATCTACCTGGAGAGAAAACTGTATATAAAAGAGTTTTGGTGTCATCCAAACCCAGAGAGGAGCACTCACATGACCTTGAGGGAATGATGAAAACAATGCAGAAGCTTTACAACCGAATAATAGACCTAGAAAAAGAAAGGGACATTCAGAAAACTTATAAACCCTACTATCTGAAAAGAGAGGATAATAACCAATGGAAAATCCCTTCCCCAAATTTGGCCTCAATAAATATAACAAAGATAGGGGGGGATAATTTTGGTACTTTTCACCAGCAACCTCACTTTGAAAAGAACTGCCCTCAATGGTTGAATTCAATGTCTTTGGTGATGAATAAGTTGCTGGACCCCAAATTGACTGAAGACAGTGGTGAAAACGGAGGAAAAGAAAAGACCATAGAGAAGGGAGATGATGAGGCCATGCTCTTATGGAATGGTGTTTTGCTTTTCAACATAGAGGAAGATTCCCTCAAATCTCAATATACACCTCTGGCCACAAAAGATAAGAACCTAGAAATTAAGGGCAATGCAATACTTCCAAAGGTTAAAAATTTGCAAGAAAATGTCAGGAGACAGGTAGCTGTGAAGGTTAAAGATGACACACCTGAAGCCACTAATTGCAAATAGGAAACAGAGACACTTGTTGAACCTTCTAAATCTATGGAAGATGATGAGGAAGAAAAGGATGGTAATATTAAAGAGGAGATGCCCACAAAAAACCAACCTGTGGAAGAAAAGATCGAATTGATTAGGATAAGGAAAACCAGTGCTCCACCTTTCCTTTTGATGCTAGAGATGCTGAATCACAATGTGCACAATTGTTTGGTGGAATCTGGATCATCGATGAATGTTATGCCTCTGGTAGTTTGCAAAAAACTTAATGGGAAGCTAAAACCTACTCTTTGGGACGTCACTCAACTAGGCAAGACTAGTGTCAAAGTAGTGGGGGAGATGGAAAATGTTCTGATTCGGTTGTCTGCAAATGAAAGAATATGTCATTACATTGATATTGTAGTAGCAGACATACTTGATGGCTATGGAATGATCCTAAACCGAGATTGGACAGCAAGACTGAATGGGTATTTTTCTTCATATTGGTCTCACTTATGGTTACCTCAGAAGGGCAGCCCAAACCTGATTAAGATATTAAGAGAGCCCTATATGAAACACAATGTCACTAAGCTAGGAGAGGGGAATGAATCTGCTGAGTCTATTGTGGGAAATTATCTGATTGAGCTAGAGTTAAGAAATCTCACTCCAAAAAAGGCTAGTCATATGACTAACACTCAGCTTGAGCTCCTTCAAATTCCTCAGGCTGTAAAATATGATTATAGAATTGTGAACATGTGTTCAGTTTCAAAAATGGCACAACTAGACGATGGTTAGATATTTCGTGTCTATTTTGCTTCCCACCCTTTAACTCTCTAGATTTAAAAATAAAAATAAAAAATTTCAGGAGTGGGCAAAATTTTTCTTTCTTTTGCTTTGTACATAAATAATTTTTTTGATTTCTTTGATGCTTGAGGCTGTTTCTTGCGCTAATTGATTTAATATTGTTTTCTTTTGGTTTTGAATAAAGAGGTAAACTTTTGGTTGCAATGGAAACATCAGGGTTCTTTATTAACTGGGATCTTGAGTGAAGGACTGTGCTCTAAAGTATATAATATCTTCTAGTAGCAGTCTTCCTAGCTGGCAATGCATTCATTGAATCCTTACTTAACCCTTGTAAATAATTTAAAAGTAAAAGAGGTCTGGAATACTATTTCGAGGCTCCATCCACCTCACATCTTAAAATACCAAAGGGGTGACAACAAAAGACCCACGAAAAGGAAGCAAGGCAAACGGTATATCATATATAAATGATCCCATGCCATAATTTCAGAAAAGATAAAAGCTATTAAGAGTCAAAACTCCTGAAAGAAATAAGACAAACCAAAGCAAAGCTTGACAAGCATGAAATACTAAATTGCCACAAGAACCTCTCCATCCGTGAATTAAAATATGAAGTATATTGTTCACACAAAAGGACACTATGGGATAGAGGATCCCGAATTAAAATTTAGTAAGAAAGGCCTGCAGGAGGACTCATATCAAAAGAACTAAAGTTTAGAAGGCACAAAAGTGTAGTTGGCATGGGAATGATGAACAAACGGATAACACTATTTACACTCTGTTACAATCCTATGGTGTCCAAACTATAAACTACCTGAGGACATGCAAAATAAACCTCACTTAATTGGCCTCAAAAGAGTATTCAGACTTGCAATACTTCTGATGTTACCATCTCCCAGAAAGAATGCATTAGTTGGCTTGTTTAGGAATGCAAGAGTCTAGAAGATTTCATTTTTATTTAGAATAGTCTTGCACTGGGAAGGAGTTAGTTTAGAGATCTGGAGTTCACCAGTTAGTCGCCAATTGTTGCAGCTACAACAATTTCCCAAAATTCTAAAAATTTTAGGAACCCCTTTTTTTTAATTAGATTATTTTATTTTCTTCTTTGATAGGGTCTGAGAGCTTTCAGAAAGAGTTTCTAATGATTGAATTGATTTACAGCCTGTTTGAAATCCCCTTATAACGCTGAAAAAATTCCCCTTTCTATTAAGCCTTATCCTTACCTGTGAATATCTATGAATCCACTCTGAATCAGAAGTTGTTAATTAACTTTTCCACAGTTGCGGATAGATTTTCCTTTCACTTTCCCGCCATTGCGGACGACTTTTGATGTTGCATCAGAGGGATTTGTCCTTTTGGCTCCGCCATTGCGGATGGAAAGCCGCTTCCGCCCTCGATGTCGATTTAGTTTTTCATGTTTTTTTCCACCGTTATGGACGATGTTTGTATTTGGCCTCCTTCGTTGCAGATGAGTTTGGGATTTCACGTTTGATTTTCTTTCCGATGTGTGTGTTTTGCCTCGGCGGGATATTGGTTTTAAATCGGAGGCTTTATCATTTTTCCTTCCGCCATTGTGGAGAAGTGTTGGATTTCATCATCCGATCCTAAAAGCTTCCGACGTCCGATTGTTAGTCTTTGCTTTGCTCATCGCTGCGGACGGATGTATGTTATAGCTTTCCATCGTTGCGGAAGGGTTTAAGGTTTCACCCTCCGATCCGAAGTTATTTCTCATCCGATTTAAAACCCGTCGCACGTGTGAGTCTTTGTTATATATGGGGATAAATGCATTAGATTATTCTATTGTGTTTTTTGTCCAAACCTTCGTGATCATCCCGCACTGTCGACCCCTTGAAGCTCATGGACCACGGTGCCGGTACTTGCATCCAGGTGGCATTTGAGGAAACCCGACTGTTTTCACCTCGTCAGTTACACGTCGCTACCAGGTAGGCTTGTTGTTCCCCTACCTCATTCTATTCAAGGTTTTTCTTTGGTGCTGTTTGCTGCGGTTGGGTGTGTTACTAGGATTGTGTCCCCTATCTGTGTTCTGCTTGCGTACGGAGGTGTTACCCATGGTTAGGTTTGCGGCAGTCATTCTTTTCCCGCCCTGTGCTAACACCCACATATTGAGGAGTCTCATGTAGGTTGACTGTTCGCAGTTGGAGGCATTTTTTTTAAACCCGTGTATTAATTATTTTGGACCTCAGCCTGTGTTTGCCTACCCCATGCATAGTGGATGGAGGCGTGGTGCAGGCGGCCATTACGCCGCTTGCACCTAGCTTCCCCCTGTATGATAATCAGGTCCAGGGGGAGTTTTTGTGGTGGGTTTTCTTGTGGTTTTTTTTTGGATGGTTCCTCCCTTGGTCGATTTTTCATATTTGCCCGATATTTCGAACCCCAAACTGTATTTCTCGCGCCGTCTCACGCAGTCCATTGGGGCTCGGTCATCTGAAACCCTAGATGGTTAAAAGGGCTATGCTGTTGTCGTAGTTCGCGAACTGAAAATAGCATGGATAGTGGTTTTGATGAAAGCGTCATGTGCAAAAAAATGATATTAATACCCGCAGAGAATGGAATGTGGGGTAGAGTTAATGTAATTATTTTTGCCTAGCTATATGGTTAAATTGTTGGTATTGGGAGCATAGGTGACTTGCGCAGTCATACTGCATATAGCTACTTTCAAGAATCTCTTTCGTTGCTATACATAGACTAAATCCCTGAACTCTGCACATTGCATTTTAATGGTCCTGATGGTCAAAGTTTTTTTTTTTTTTGTACATGCATACAGTTGCTTCACGAAATACTACCGTATAGGAAAATAGCACATGGCGTAGTGATGCGAGTTTAATGCTGGCCCGAATATGGTTGATAAATTGTTCAGTATCATGTAGCAGTCGTAGATTGCTCATTTTATTGCATAAGACTGAGTTTGCTTCATGCTAAATATAGATAAGGTCATGGAATACTGCGCACTAGTTTCAGTAGTTCTAATAGTCAGGGCATTTTTGGGTTGTACATGCATGCATTTGGTTCTCTACTTGCTATCACATTAAACACATGAAAATGGCACTTTGCATATGGATGTAATTTTATTGCAGTCTAGAAGATAGTTAATGGGATTTTTTAATATCATACAGAAATGTTTTGCATCATGCTAAGATATAGACAAGAGCACTGAATAGTGTGTATTTGGTCAGTCAGGTTGTGCAAACTTATATCTTAGTTTCATCAACTAGTTGTTGCCATGGTATACATAGGAAGAATAAAATGCTGCACACTATCATGTAAATGTATGCACCTTGAAAGTATCAATATTAAAATGTTATATATGGCAGGAAGAAGTGGAGTCCACCATGTCCAAAAGACAAAAGAAGAAGGCCCCAGTGGTGGAAGAAGTGCCAGAAGTAGAAGCTGAAACAAATACTGAATACATATATGAAGACACCCAATGTGTTTCTGGTGTTGAGCCCGAGTACAAATGGGGTGAAATATACAGATTGATTTTCCGCAGGGAGGTTCCCGACATGGGCCTCGAAGAAGGATCTATCTATGCTAACATAGAGAAGTCTTCTATCATGAAAGTTTCCACAAAACGAGAGCTCTTCCCATGCTCTGAGGTAATTGGATGGATTTTTCCCCAACTAAATACAACCACAATGATCATAGGAAACATTGAGGGACAGGGCTACACTGCATTTAGCCCTGGATATGTGGTGTTGGCCTATCACCTACCAGAAATCCAGGTTTTCTTATCTGACGATTGGCTGGACAGCATCAAAATGGACCTGTTGGAAAATCTCAAGAAAATGATCTTGCAGGGAAACCTTTACCAATATAGACAGATCGGTGAGTATGATACAACGAGCTTGAGGGCTCCCTACAGGTTTATAGCCCTGATTCTTAATAGGATCTTTGGGCAAGCTCATGGCAGACTCTTCAAGCTTGAATGGATACCCATTATCTTTCATGTGGAAACCCAAGGAACAGTCTTCAATTGGGCCAGCCTTGTATCAAGGAGTCTTTCCTCTTGCTTGGTCGCAGAAGCTCAGAAAAGGTCTGAGTTTTACATGAGTTCAATATTGATAGATTGCATATTGTGTAACCAGCCCTTCCCCAATCTCAAGTGCATCTGGGATAGGGAAAGAATGCCTGTGTATGCAGCTTATAGAACATTGTGGCATCACCAGTACCATAGTCATTACAGAGAGGTCTGTGAGCACTTCATTATGCCACTCTACACGCTCATTTTTCAAAAGGAATGTGACTGTATGTCAGAAGGTGCCATGCAGGTAATAGAAGAACATGCAGACTATTTCTTGACTGACAATGGCATGTATTTCAGAATGTTTGGAGGATCGAAGACACCTTTACTGCTGCCCAAATATGCAACGGATTATATAGTCCATAAAGAGGCAGTCAGGCAGGTGTTCATTGATGAAATAGGTAGTTTCTTGTTCCAGCACAAGAAGACTGCATACCCTCCTTTACCATTCAAGCTAGGTAGCTACAAATTCACCAGGGTGAAACAAGCTACCGAATTCATAGAGGAACTAGGGAAGTTCCATTTTGGTGAGATGCCTTTCCGAAGGAATGATACTCATGGTAAAGTGGTGGAGCACTGTAAAGAGAATAAGGTGTTTTTCGAATATACCCATCATTTTGATAAGGAAGAATCTATCTTCTGGAATTCCCCAAACATGACGGCACTAAACAGAAGATTTAAGAATAAAATCACTACCATAGGTGGGAAAGGTGATGAACAGAAAAGGGATGAAGAAGGGGATAAAAGGAGAAAGGAAGAATCCTAGAGGTTGGAAAAGGAGGCTACAGAATGGCTGCAGATGGCAGAAGAAGAGAAAAGGAAATCTGCCCAAGAAGCAGCTGAGATAGCAAAAGAAGCAGCCAAAGAAACATAGGAAGCAGCTAGACAAGCAGCTGAAGAAGCAAAGAGAAAGCTTGATGAGGAGCTCCAAAAGCAGGAGGCTGAAAGAATAAAGTTGACACAATAGTCAGTTTCTGAAATAGCAGCAGGGCAGACCCAGGAGGAAGAAAACCCCAAGGTGTAGACCTATCAAGTACCCGGTGCTAGCACCCCTGTGGCCCTTATGCTCCAGCTAAGGCCTTTCATCCAGAAAAAGGGAGAAGAAGTCCCTGACTTCAATACTGTCTATTATGATAGGGCTACCAAGAGAATACCCTGGATTCATATAAGAAATATTCTGCTCAGCTGAAGGATACCCTGGAGTCATACAAGAAATCTTCTGCTGAGCTTAAGGATACCTGAAGAGAGAGAGAGAGGAAGGAAACAGGTTGAAGCGGAGATTTGAACACTTACAGAGGGAGATGAAGACTGCTGAAGCTGAATTGCAGGCCCTACATGAAGAGAGATAGGCTCAGGAGACTACACAAGAACACCTTAAGAAAGTGCAACCAGAAGATCAAGAGTTGAAGAAGGAGAAGGAGCAGTTGTTGGAAAGGGTGGAGGAGCTAGAAGAGCAGCAGAAGATCATCTTGACAGCCAATGATATGCACTCCCAAGATCTGACAAAGGAACATCATGAACAGATCTCTTCGTTGCTCCAGCCATTCAAAGAACATATCTTGGCCCAGAAAGCTAGAATGCTGCAGCTACAGATTGCTCTAGAGGAGGAAAGGTGTAAGGTCCTTCAGATTGACAACCGGTTAGGGGAAATCATGGAGACCTCCTCATACTTCGTCGATAGATCCCAGGATGTTCTTGAAGTTTTGAATGCTATAATGGCAAGGCTAGAGAACAATGCAGAGACTCCATCAGAGCTACCAGCCAAAGACCATCAAGCCCTTAAAATAGATCATGACCTAGTAGAGTTCACTATCAGCACCATAGAAGACTTCAAGAAGATCGTCAAAACGACGCAGGGAGCATGCTTAGAATACTTCAGGAGGCTCCTTAATACATTCAACCTGTGTCAGACAGACACTGAACATAAGCTTGATGAGTTCCCAGACCATGAAACCTTCATAGAGATATTGCAGAGCAGATATCAGGATGCAGAGGCCAGAACAAAACAGATCAACGCTATTAATGACCTAGTTTTGAAGAATGAGGTTGACCACCCAGCCGTTAGTGTACAATTTTTGAAATATAAGCTTCATTTGAGCCCAGCAAGGATCGAGGCTATCAAGAATCAAGCCGAGAAATTTGAGATAAATATTTAGTTTTTGGAGCCTAGCACTTTTGAAGGCATCGCTAGTGAAGCTGCAGCATGGAAGAAGTTCCTAGAAAGCCAAGCGGGGTTCTCTTCGTAAGGGATGGGTCATCTTTATATTTGGTAATGTTTTGTAAAAAGAATTGGGAAAAAGTAAAGCGTTGGGAAAATGAAAGGTTGGGAAGCCCAAAGGCTACTTTGGGCAGCCCAACCATTTCACTCTTTTTTTGTATAAATGTAATAGACTAAGAAGAGAAAAGGGATTTTTCCCCACTAAGACTGGAGGACATATTGTAAGAAGAACTATTTCCTTTTGCAATAAAAAATTACAGTTTGCCTATTGGAGAAAGAGACGTGAAATTTCCTAATGTTATGCAATGGATGGCGGAAAGATGAACTACTTTATTTTTCAGCTTGTGTCCATGAATCGTGAGATCGTTCCAACTTTATGGCCTATGTCTTGTTGAATGATTTCTGATTTATTTTTGTGTAAAGTTCACCAAGAGTAATGTATGTTGCTTATATAACATTTAGCTATCTGATTGTCAGAATATTTTCGTCATTCATGTGTTGTAAATATGAATATCAGCTATCTGTAATTTTTGTTTATCATTCATGGAAATAACACATTACTCACAAATAATCATTCTTTTTTCTCCCCGAGGATAGATAGATAGGTGATTAGATAGTTAATTGATTTACTTCATGGATGCATATGTGATTTAGATGTTTGTGAGCCTAAGACGAGAGGTAAGAAACTGCGCATCACATTGTGTAGTTCCTTGCATCTTTATCACCCTGCATTGTTAGTTAGGCATTTGCATTGCATACTTTAAGTCAAAATTACAAAAAAATCGATGGACCAGACCGCAACCGGTAAAACCCTTTGTTTTTGTTACCTTGACCTACGGTAGCCGGACCGCAAACCGGATAGATTCCCTACATCAAACAGTCAACAAGCTAGTTGGGAACGTTGATTGGGGAGAATCCTTTACTATTGCCGCCTGTGAATTTCCAGACCTCAACAGTTTTGGTGCTAGAAGGAGGGCCACCAGTGCGATGCTGGCCGTGGAAAATTACTTTTCCCAGGATTACCTTACCAGCAGATATTTGAAGCTTTTAGCCTGACCCAGGTACTCACACGTTTCAGTTATACCTTGAAGCAAGAAAGCCTGCTCTCATCCTGCGTTGTTCTTTGCTCAGACTCTTGTTCTCGTAGCTGCGCTTATGGCTGGAATAAATGTAAATCAGCTGAACCCATTGCCTGCATGGAGAGAAAGAACCCCTTTGAAACTCACACTGCTTTTGCATAACCTGCCTCAAGCCTTTGACAAGCTGTTACCTAAGTTTGACCCCGAAGAAAGAATTGATGTAGATGACCACTTGCAAAGTTTTTACTTGGCTCTAGAAGGATTAAGGGCTGGGCAGTATCAAGACGTTGTCTGTAGATTGTTTCCTCACACCCTGCCATATATAACATTGTAATATCACATTAAACACATGAAAATGGATTTTGCATAGCGTCCAACGTCCATAGACAAGTGCATCAGCTATGGATCTTTTGAATGTTAAGTGCATCAAACCATTCCATAGTGTCTGATGTGGCATTTCTATACTTCCTTAGTCAGTCATTTTTGCATTGATACTTATTCTTAATCTAGAGGACAACTAAGTCTGAATAACCTTTTATGTTCAACATCTTTATCCCCATGTCTTTAGCGGTTTCTAACCCTAGGAGCAATGTCTCATTCTCGGCTACATTGTTGGATGATTCAAACTCTAACCTGAAAGAAAACATTAGAGGAAACTTGAGGTCTAAAATGGGCCTCCTAAGGAAAATAATAAAATAATAGTTAAAAAAATAAAATAGTAGTTATTAACTTTGGAGGAAGAATGAAAAACACTACTTTTTTTTTCATATTTTCGACATATCCTCTCATGTTTTTACTCAAATTATGAGCAGGATAGATCATTGGATGTGGAATTTAATTCTACATCCAATGTGTACCCACACTACATACTTTTGAGGGACCCCGCTACCCCAAAAACAAGAAATACCTCGAAAAATGTAATGATGACATCATCACATTTTTTCAGGTATTTCTTCTTTTTGGGGTAGCGGGGTCCATCAAAAGTATGCAGTGTGGGTGTGCATTGGATGTGAAATTAAATGCCACATCCAACGAGCTTTACCGCTTAGATTTTGAGTAAAAACACAAGGAGATATGTCGAAAATATGAAAAAAAAGGTAGTTTTCTTTTATGACAAATATGTCAATTCAACCATTATGGTTGAATCTTTTTATTGAAATTATATTGGTTCTTGAGTTCCAACTCACAAGTTTAATTTTTGGCGTGTTTTCTTGTAAGGCCAAATTTAGACCCCAAATTTCCTCTAATGGTTATAGACTTTATTTGAAGGAGAGATGATCACGATGCCTGCACACTTTTTGGTTTTCGAATAAGCCCCGTCAAAGTACAGTTTCCAAACTTCATATATCTTTTCATTTTTAATGTTTTCCTTAATAGGGGCCATAAAATTTGACAAAATATCATAGTTTCCAAAGTTATCAGTGAAATGAACAAATTCATTTCTGGGCTTCTTAGGGTTTTCTACATGTTGTTTCCTTAGATTCTCTCTATGCAGTATCACCCTAGTGTTTTCTGATGCAGGTATAGTAGCATATGTCCAATCCATTTGAATGTACCCAGCAAGAGTGGCATCCCATTTTTCTAGATAGAAACATACCCCAATTATCTGGAACATCTATCACTACCAAATCCATTGACATGTCGATGTCAGGATACTTGGCCAACTTAACTTGTAAATTTAAGATAATCCCTACCACTTCAACATCCATTGCATCCATTGCACAAACATTGTGGTAGGGTCAGGTGACCCTTAGATTTAGTTGTTCCACTACTTTTCTTGTCATGACATTTTGATGAAGCACCTGAATCTAACATGTAGTTATGAATGAGAATGTTATCAAATAAGAGGGAGACATAAAAAGGCATGTGGTCTTCTCTTTTCGAATCAACACTGTTGAGGACTATAGGCATATCTATAGGTTCAATATGTTCAGCTTCAAATATAGCATTATTAGTAGGGACAGGATCTTCTTGGACAATATTATGAGTTTTAATTTGACTATCCTCTATGGATTTCCACAACTTTTCTCTTTGACCAAGAATTTTAAGGACATCAATTGCATAAACATGAATCTTAGCACTACTTATCCATTATCCCATATCAACATTTGATTCAGGGATAACAGGGGGATCTGGGAGAGGAGGAGTGGTTACCTTTGGATTGTACTGTTTAGATGGTGATGGCTTCTCCTTTCTTTGATAAACTGCACCCTTGAATCTAGCCTCCTTCATTTCCTTGATTGTTTCCGAAGCAGGCATTGCACCATAAAAGTTGGAAAGGATATCCTTCTCATAACTGTAATCCATGGCATGCTTCCAATGTTGGTTTGATAAAGGGTAGGTTTGGCCTACCATGTACACATGATCATACTCGCTTGACTTTTTTCCCTTATTACTGACCTTGGAATTCCATGTTCTATAACTTGGTTTGAAATATAACAAGTGCTTTCTAGGTGGAATTGATCACAAGGTCTGCACCATGGAATGACTTCTTCTACCATGTTAGCTGCGTCTAACTGGTTTGGAATCCTAGGTTCTTGCTAAGGAGATTTATTTTGATACATATGATTCTGTTTAGGCTGAAAGTTCCTAGGTCCATTACTTCTTTCCATTGCGATTATTCTATTGTCCAGAGTGATTTTCCATAAGTTGGTTTTGACTAGTAACCAAGTATTTTATCATGTCTGTTACCTTTTCCATGGGATATTTAGAGGTTCCCTTTTATTTTGATTCAATGGATTTTCCCTTCTCTTTGTTGTATGAAGTGTTTCCCCTAGTGTAACTTGGAATGTTGGATTTTCCTGAAGAACGCATATTCTTTTCTATTTTCTCAGCCAATTCCTAAGTAGTTTTTATGTTGGCGGGCTCTTTGCCTCTTAACTGGTACCTAAAATCACCATTGAAATATTTGATTTAAAATATGAGGATGGAGGCATCCTTTGGATTGATTTCTTTAGGCAGGTCCACAACCACATGCCTGAAATTAGTGTTAAATTCATCCATGGTTTCATTCTTTATCTTCTTTATGTTATGAAGGGCAGCAAGCAGATGTCTTTGTTCTTTATTTTCTCCCCATTTCTTATTAAAACCCTCTAGGAATTCACTAATATTTTTATATGAATCATCACCTAGGTCGAAGTACCATTCTGCAACATCATCCTCTAAGGATAAAGCGAAGAGGTTCATTTTGACATCTTCATGGTTATGGGAAGCATCATTGTAATAACTGACCAGGTGCTTTTCAAACTTTCGAAGGTGAGACTTGGCAGTGATGGCATTGTTTCCTTTGAATATGGGGAGCTTCTTGATAGCATCATTTGGAATGTCATGCGCAGTACCTGATATCTGACAAAAGTCAAGGGGTTTGAAGAATTTTGTCATTTCTTGAGATTGGTAGGTATGACTCTCTACAAATATGTGATGGATATCTCAGAGGGATTGGTATCCTAAATCTTCATCGTTTCTATGAAAAGTCTATCTATCCAATATTTCCCTAATAAGCCTTTCGAGATCTGGGAGAGGATTGAATAATTGTCGGCAGTTTATTCGAGTAGAAATTCTTGAAGGGATGTTAGATAGTGGAGTCGCTAGATGGATTGAGTTTTAATTTTTATGTGTTTTAAAGACTAGATCAATCAAATTTTTTTTTTATATTTTTAGTTGTTTAGAAAAGGTTAAGCTAAGTTGTACTCAAGAATACAAAATTTATCCCCGACAACAGCACCAAAAAGTGTTGCCACCTTTCACACACCTAGGTTACGTGGAAGACATCTTCAAGCCACTCGGTGTGTCGTTGGGGGTAAGTCATGAGTCAAGGCTGTCACCTTGTTCTTGACTCCTTCGTTTAGGCTCAACTCCTACTGAAGCCAAGGGGGGTAGACCCTATTAAATTACTAAGGGTAATTACTTAGTGTGATGGTATTATAATGATTAAGTTGTTTAGGAATTTTGAAGTTAACCAGTGAAAGTGAAAGACAACAAGATGCAAAATTTAAAGCATATAAGCACATTAATGACACTCAATATAGGTATATACTTCAAAGAAATTATCAAATAAATCACCAGTGCCTTAAATGGAGTCAACAAAGAAAATAATGTGCTTGCATGTGCTTGAATGAATGTTTTTCAAATGTTTATTGGTGTATTTTGAATTAGTGTGGAATGTGAATGAATTAAATTAGGAAAAAGGGGGACTCCAGGTATACCCAAGGGGTACTTGGAGTATGTCCAAAAATGAACTTTCAGAGCTACCCGCAAGGTGTTTGTGGGATGTAACAGAGTCTTGGAGACTATTTTTCATAACAAACCTATCAGGGTGTGACAGAGATCGGCGCCTCGACGTCACTTTCCATTTTTTCCCACTCCTTTGGGTATTTTGCCACCGCTTATAGTTCGTTCGAGGCGTTGGATTTTTTCCTGATGGTTTGTCAATTTGGGAGGTGGGGAATAATTAACATAGTCAATCAAGTGATTTTGATGCAGCTTGACTGATCGGACGAACCCCAGTCAAGTACAGAGCATACAAACTGGAGTCTTCATTATCTTTAGTAAATTTAAGAAGAGGTGTTCTTATTAAAAAGAAAACCCTCTAGGAACCTCTTTCGGTCCAAGTGGACCTCAATTGGGGAATCAGAGAGGGGTTTATTTTATTATTATTATCAAACAATCAATGAAAAAAGGAATCATATATACACAAAACCGGTTTTCTAATTAGTCCTACCACACATCTCTTTCCCCTTGCGGGTCAATCTGGAAGTCGTGGGGTAAGTAGTATGATTAATTTTGAATTGAAAATATGGAATAATGCAAAATATTATCAAATTATACAATATGTCATGTCAATACTGAACTAGAATAGAAAAATGGGGAAAATGCAAAAAAATGAAACGGACGTGGATCCCCCCCTGGGGGGATGGGGAGCGGGCTCGAAAGAGCCCACTCAAAAAAAATATTTAATTTTATTATTATTGGTTACAATATCAGAAAACTGAAGTATCAGAAACCTCTTGGTCCTTATACGGGATGAAATGAAGATCTTACAACTTTCCAAAATTTTAAGATTTTAGTCAAAGGGGAGACCGCTGGGGGGATTTGAACGCTCCCGAGGCCACTTTCGAACAGAAGATTCTCTTGTTTTATGTTACAAATGATAAGAAACAGAAATCATGTTAGAATAAAATATTCCCATAATTACTTTAAGAGTACCTTTGGGTCATCCTACCTTAACTAAAAAAAAACTAAGTTAAAACTAGCTAAACCGGTAAAAAAGGAACCAAGGAAAGCAAGCTTTCCTTGGGATATTGGATTTCTTTCTGTGCATCCAATAAAATATGAAATTATTGATGTATTTAATCTTTTTAAAATATAAAAGGAAATCTAAAGCATGCAACCTATAGATTCTCTTTAACTTGCCATGCAAAACGGACGATTTCCCTAAGCTAGATCTAGAATACTTAATGATACTTTTCAGAAATGAGGTATATACTATGAGCTTTGAAATAGTAGATATATGTAATTTTTAATTTAATCTAACAGATCCAAATGATATCAAATCTTTCAAACACAGTAACCAGGTAAGAAAAATGATTTTTTTAAGGAGAAAGAGAGAGAAAGAGTGTTGGAAGCCTGGGAATGTTGGGATTTGGAGTATGCTTTGGTGGAACACTAGGGGACTATGTCCTCCAGAATATCTTAAAGATGAGGAATATGAAAACCATATCAACCTCTTCTACAAGCAAGATCACCTACAACTTAGAAATCCTTGCAGAAACAGATGATTAAAACACAGGTGCTACTGGAAAAGATAATTGGAAAGCATGCACTTAAACTTAAAATACACACAACTCCAATATATTTGAAACAATAAAATAGTAAGAGCATAAATCAAACTAGAATAAACTCTTACCCTAACAAGAGGGATCTCTCTCCTTCAAGGCCAACAATTAACCAGCAAAAGCAAATATAAATAACATAGCTTATACCTCATAAGCATTTGACAATCACCATCCACACATGAAGAGAATTACACCGTAGAACTTGCCTCCAAAGCTTCTTTATTCCATAATAATAAACAATAAAAATAGTACAATAGTAATAGCACCTCAATCCTAGTTCTAACTAGCTTGGAAGAGGTGATCTAAGGTTTATTTATACAAAAAATAGGAGATCCATCCCAAGGGGGCACAAATGACAAGGAGACAGACCACTGCAGCTGAAGGAGCGTCCATCAATGCCTAATACGAAGCTAAAATGAGCTTCCACTAAGCCTACTTATCATGTGGGGGGTTGATTAAGCTGACACATCAACCTGCTGACTGACACATCAACTACAGGGCTTCCAGAAGAGCCCACGCGTGTGGAGGAGAGAGAGAGGGGACAATTCCCCATAAAGGAGGCTCAAGTTCAACTCTGGATCTATCTAGATCACCTCCTTCAGTCAAGGATATGTCATATCTAGTCAATATGGTGCATATATGACTCATTTCAATCAAATCGGTTGAGAATCCACTGATCTAGGATTTTGGATTTGCTCCAATATTCATTAATTTATTAATTAAAATAATCAATAATTGATTTTTCGAGGTTTTCTGACCTGAGTGATGGAAAATCACTCAAAAATTGAAAATAATGGGTCCATCGGTTTACATGGTGCTCTTAGGTTTAAAATGAGCACCCCCATGAATGAAACTGATTATTTGGCGCAATTTTATTACAAAACCAATATTTCTGATTAGACTATTAAAAAATAGCCTAAGTTTTTGTGGAAAAATTAAAATTTAAAAAAATTTAAAAAAATAAAAACCTAGGAGGACTTAGACATGTTCATATGACTCGACTATGATGCCTAGCATGTTTATACATCGACACATAGACTCTAATAACCTCAATAGGCCTAAATTCCAAGCCGACCACCCCAACTTTGGAGGTATTGAGTGAAAAACTTAGAAATTAATAGTCATTTATTCAACAATCAATAATAACCAAGGGAAAAAACACCCTGGGATGTTCGGATTGACAAATAAAGTCTAAGAGACCAAGTCTCTTATAGACACTATCATTCTAGAACATCTTATTACAATTTCCCCATGGGGTATGAACATGTGATATAGTACAACAAGCACTTCCCAGAAGTACTTCCGAAGGTCTTCAGAAATCCGAACAAAAAATCTTTCTCTGGTTCACCAGGCTCACTTGATAAAAAAACACTAAGTACAACTTAGGTGGTAACAGCACTGAAGGCACTTTTTCCCTTCATTCTAGGTGTGTTGATGGAAGCAATCTGTCTCTCACTATTAGGTGCAATGATGGTGCTCTTTCCCTTCATGGAAGGTGCACCGGTGGAAGTCTGAGGTAAAAAATCTTATCTTCGAGACCCTTCTTGAAGGTGTATGAGGTGGAGGATTATCCCTATTATCTAAGTGAGTTAGAGTTTGGTTCCTAACCTATAGGGAAGATCCCTTATATCTCTCCTCCTAATCCTCAACCTACTCTATCCCTTTAGCCTTATAAATTAAACCCTCTCTCCATTTGGAAGAGAGGAAGGAGTATGGTACTATTATGGTGGTGGAATTTCTAGGTGATCCATATATTTGTTTGGAGGCTTGACTTTGGCTTGGATTGTTGGATGGAAAATTGTAGCGTTAAGGCTAGGTTATGATGTTCCTTCTCATTGTAATTCTATGTATCTCCTTGATTACATTAATACAAATTTCTTTCCATAAACATTGTCGTGTTAATAATTTTTAGAGCTTTCTTCTTTAGATATTAGCTTAGATCAATTAAATGTTTGGATATGCATATACTATTTTCTTGTTTCCACATGCTTTACAGGGTTTTGCATCTAAAGGTCTGAAGATTATAGAGCTTGGATCAACAAAGAGAGAAGAGGATTTGAATATTGCAGGGAAGTGATCTATCTATTAACTTGTATTTCTGATTGATCTACGAAAGTAGATTGTGTTTGTATTTGATTTGTTCTAGATGCACTTGGTTTAGGGAGATCTGGCTTGATTTTGATTGAGTACATTTATTTGATAAAAATGGGATTGAAAACTGAAGGCCATCATAAGGATTCATGTCCAACCTTACTGTATTATCTTGCATAAGGAGCACTGAATCCATTAAGCTCACAAAGAATGACACGGTGTCAATTTTGTCAAATAAGAGGTTATCGTTTGGAGGAATTTATGTATTTACATAACATAGTAAGCACACTTGGTAGTATTTATTGTAAATTCTTTCGATTTGTGGGCCATGATGAAAAGTATTATAAGGAACATCAGTTTATGCAAGAAAAATCAATACACACATACTGAATAAAGAATTATGAGTAGATGCAATCTTAACGATATCATGTACAATTCCCTCATATAAGGAGGGGAAATTCTTTTAGAGGTCGAGGACATGGAGGAGGATTTGGTCGAGGGTGAGGCCAAACTATTTGCTATAATTGTGTACAACTAGGAAATTATAATAGAGACTACACCAATCATAATTTGACATGCTCATACTATAAAGAGTTGGATAATACCATTGAGGATTTCCCACATCTTATTTCTAAGTGGTAAGATAGAATCACGAGGAACTAGAACCATCCCCTAAATGTGAATTAGAATGCTTAGAATATTTCTTTTGAGCCTCGATAACCTATTATCCCTATTTTAACAAGGGGTAGTGATGAGACTAGGTATGATCGAGGAGTAGCATGGAAAAATCCAAGAGTTTGAAATGAGGTGTAAAACAAAGTAGCATTCAATGTTTGAAAGGAAAATTCAATATTCTTCTATGCACAAAATGAATTTATGGACAGAAATCGTGCTTTGACATCTATTGATTTTTTAATGTTTGAAGATGAACCAACCATTAGGACGGCACTAATTTATTACCACTCACTCCAAATGAATTCAAAGAAAAAAGTAAGCAATTAAAGAAAATTCTTCAAGAGTTGTTTATCCCTGTATCCGATAAAGATGATCTAGCAGAGCTATCAGCTCTAATAGAAGAACCCCAGGAAAGTCTACGACTAGAGAAAAATGTTAATCATATTCATAGAGGAATCAAGCCCAGTGGAGAGATACATATGAATTTCCATCTAGTTGACTATGATATGGACATTATTATTCTTTCGTTGGAGTTGGACGTTAACATCATGACAAGAAAACATGGGAAAGCATGGGGAATCCTAAGTTTATGTGGTCTCCTATCCAGTTGAGGTTAGTCAATCAGACGAAGGTTTTTCTAATTGTTTGACTACCACATGTTCCTATCGAGGTGGAAGGGCTCAAAACCTACCCTTATTTTGAAGTAATAGATATTTTTAACGATGAAAACCCTTATCCAATAATTCTAGGTATCAAATAATATATTGAAAATCAAACCATCTTAAACTTTGATAAGATAATATTGTCATTTGAATATTCTGAAATGTTGGTAGTTAGCTGAATCGATCCATTGGGTGGAAACGATATGTCAGTTCAGTGAAAGGTGAAGGTGAATAGGGGTACCTAGATAAATTTTACAATATCTCATCTACAATGGATGACACCATCAATCCTACAGCTGATGATAAATTGAGTTGGAGAAGTGTTAGTGAATGTTCATCGGATTCAAGTGAATCCTTGGAGAATTGGTAGAACTAGTTGTATGAAGTATCAATGAAGAAATGTGCGAGCTTCATGAAATATATGTGATGGGTAGGTACTGTTGTATGCGATATACCTACTTATGAAGGATTACCTAATCTACATACATTTGTCACAAAATTTGAAAACAAGGTACTCGAACCTCAAAGCTTGTTATCTTTGGATGTTGCCTTGAAATATACACTAATAAAATTGTGGGATGTTCACAAAAAATTTATTTCACAATGGCCCTAGTGTCAACTACTGTTAGAAATAATATTTGGAGAAAATATTTCTTACACTAGTAAAAACTAAGCAGGTTTGACAAATCCTGTCGACCACATTGAAAATTGTTGCATGACATGGAGGATGTCGCCTAAACAAAAATGGGTTCATCTCTTTCTACATACTTTGGACATGATACCAAGAAATTAGTACACATAGGTTAAACTACAAAGAGGAACTGTAGATTGGGATGACTTAGCTACTAGCTTCATGCATAATTTGAGCATTACTGACGACATTCTGACGGTTAATGTTTCTCTTGATGTTATTAAAGAAAATACTTTTTAGGACATCCATGTGCCAATGTTAAGTTTGTATTAAATAAATATGATGATTTAGAGCCACTTAACATGGAAGGACAAGGATTATCAAATTCCAAATGTTTGAAGACTCTCAAAATAAAGAAGGTGAATAGTAGTTTCCTTCAGAGCCCAAAATATTCCAATATTAAGGATTATTAGGATCATGAGACAATGGGGAAATTTATAGATTTGTTGCACAAGTTCCAATATTTATTCCCAACAAATATCTTATAAATGAAGGGGATATTCGATGATCTAGTGGAAAGGAAGATCCCTCTAAAACTAGATGCAATCCCTATCAAGCAACAACCATACAAATTAAAACCCAAATACAAATAGAAGGTTAAGGAAATGTTATATTGAATCATGGATGCATGAATTATTGAAACTATTGAAGAATCATATGGGGTTAGCCAAATGGTTGTACAAGATACGAAAACTGGTGAAGTATGTATATGTGTTGAGATGACAAAATTGAAAGATGATTTCCTACATGGTATGTTTCGTAAACCTTCCACATATGAAGTATTGGAGAGTGTAGGGGGGTAAGGGGTGTATCTTTTTACTGATCGATTCTTTGGGTACCATAAAATTAGGATTGCAAAATAATATTGGCATAAGACCACCTTTGTGACATAGTGGGGTTTCTTCCAATACATGGTAATTCCATTTGGACTTACGAATGCACCTGCTATTTTATCTATAACAGTGCTAGATACTTTTAAATATTTTATCCATAAATTTATCAAGTATATTTTGATTATTAGACAATTTATTGGACGGTTAAGAATCATATTGAGCGTCTTAGGAAAATGCTAGAACAGTGTAGGAAATTTCAAATTTCTTTAAATATAAAGAAGTGTATTTTTTGTGCTCCTTTTGATATCTTGTTGGGTCATGTTGTCTCTCAAGATGGAATATTGATGGAGCCTACAAAGATTGAAATTATTTTTTAGATACCCCCACCCTTGTCAGTTAAAAAATTACGTACCACGCTAGGAAATAGTTCTTATTACAAGAAAATTATCAGGGGATATGCATAAATCATTGTTCTAATGGAGAAATTGTTGAAAAGAGATGTTGAATTTCAGTGGGACGAACAGTGTCATTGGTTCCTAGAAACAAAATATGGTTTCAGTACCTATATTAGTATTTCCTCATTAGAGAAAATAATTACATGTGCATGTTGATGCATCATATCTTGTGTTAGGAACCATTCTTGCAAAATTATGTGCTGACTCTATTGATCACGCTATTGCATTTTCTAGTAGAAATTTGTTGACTAGAGAAATAAATTATACAACTACAAAAGAGGAAGGACTTGCTATGGTATATGGACTCTAGAAATTTTGACATTACTTATTGGGTGGTAACTTCAAGATGTTTACAGACCATTATGTTTTGAAATGCTTGGTCAATAATCAAGTGATGGGGGGGTGATCTATCGATTCTTTTTTCTCTTTCAAGAATCAAAATTATTGTAAATCCAGGAACACTGAATCTAGGACCTGGCCATAGTTCAAGATTAGATAATGGGGAAGACAATAGCCTTCTAGATGATAATGTTCATGACACATAGTTATTTGCAGTAAAAATGGTTGATGACCATTATGAATACATTGTGAAATTCTTGACTACAGGGTGTCACCAAAAGAATTTAGCACATACACAAAAGAAACAATTGGTTGTAAAAGCTAGAGGATTCTAGCTAATAGATGGAGAGTTATATAAGATGGAACCAAATGACATACTCCATCGTTGTGTCTTGGAATATGAGCGACCGATAGTGTTGAATGAATCTCATGTTGGGTTCGCAAGGGACAACTATGTAGGAAAAGCGACAACACGCAAGATTTTATAGGAAGGATTATGCTGGCATACCCTTCATGCAGATGATATGGATTATTATCATAGATGTGATATTTAGAAAATTTCCATGACAAGATGAAATGTCGCTGGTACCATAGGTAACTTTGCAAGAATTCAATAAATGGGATAACAACTTTGTGGATCCCATTAATCCATCGGGTAAATAGGAAAGTGTGTTGGGATATAGGGCAGACCCAAGTTTTATACCATTAACTTTGCACCAACAAAAGATCCATAGTGTTGGCCCTTTTGGTAACAACCCATGAACAGGTTGCGGTCTCACCCGAAACAGCTATGGGATGCCGCAGAATCAGGTTTCTGCAAGCAGAAGAGGGATATTACTGTACCTTTAGCTTCTAACCAATGATAATCATAAAATACAGAGCTTAGATAGTTACTTATTTAGCTTTGAGGTTAGATAAACAAACAGTTCCTTACTTAACCCTTTACTAGGAATTCACAGCGAAGTTAGTATTTTGCAGTGATCTGACTTATCAGTTATATATTTATTAATGCATAAAATAACATAAAAAAAACACAATAGAACCACAACACAAGATATAACGTGTTTCACCCCTAGTTTAGGGGTTACGTCCACAAAACTGTGTTTTATTCAACTCTTTAAAAAAACCACAGTTCTGATCTGCGCACTCAGCTGCATATCCCTTCAAGTCCTCAAATCCGCGCACACAGCTGCCCCTATTTTCTCTTTCGACATCAATTGATGGGATTTTTTATGGGGCCTTACGAACCCAAGGCTCGGCAGGTTGTTTCTCCTTGTTCTGCACTTCCGTCATAGCTCCACTCCTGGTAACAACATTAATGGCTGGGACAGGTCATTGCTCCACAGTAATCAACTGAATATTATGAGTAGGGGCACTATTTATTTCTTGAATATTCGCGATCAGCTATGGGCATTGCTCAATCACATGGTCGACAGCTCTGCAATATCGACATGTCGTAGTTGGGTTCTGACAGTCTCTAGCTAGATGTCCTGCCTGGTTACAATTATAGCACACAACCTAGCCTCGTCCACTGCCAGCCATACCACCATGACCACGACCTCCAAAATTTCTGTGACCTAATGTACTACCACGGTAACCATATCCATCATTTCCTTGGCCATCATTGTGCACCCGATAAGCATCATAAGTGTGTTCTCTCATGAGGTCAAAGCCGCGACACTCATCTTCGTTGTGTCCCACTAACTTACAGAACTTACAATAAGGGTTCTTAGGGACTTGCACATACCTCTGCAGAAGATAGCAGTCTTCAGGTCGATGCTGGCCAGTTGTCCTATAGATCTCACAATATAGAACACTAGGGTTGAACGGGTTTGGTGTACCAGAATTCAAGAAATTTCTTATCGCATGACATTGTTCCTTGTTGTGACCCTATGTCTGACATCGTGTACACCAAACCTCGTCGCGACTAGCTTTCCCTTTTTTTGTATTGCGAAGCTCCATATCCATTGCTTCCAACTGCGCTTGTATTTGAGCGATACCAGAATTATCTTTGACAGGGGTTGTTTCAAGCTTCATAGCGATTTCCAAAGCCTCCTGCTGATCCGCAACCTTCTGTTGCATGAGTGGAGTCTTGATGTGCGGTAACAAAGCTGCAATGAACCATTCCTTATGTTGTGCTAGTCCAATAGTGAACCTGACTTGGTCTAGTAGAACTTTGAACCTCTAATCAAAGTCCCACACTGATTCTCCTCGCCTCTGCTGGATTTCCTTTAGCTCAGTGATACACTGCGACTCTGATTTAGGCTTCTTAAATTCCTTTATCATTGCTGCTTTTATATCATCCAAGACATGGTTCTGAGTAATGGAAAACTTCATGAACAAGGTCAAGGCGCGGTCTCTAAAAGAAGTAACCAACTGCGCTCTTCTTGTATATTGAGTCATAATGTTCTTAGCAGTCCACACTGCTTCACATAAGAACCAGAACTGTTCTAGATCCTCTGATCATGTTCCTTTGAAAATAGGGAGCTTAATGTCGTCATTCATATGGGCCATCGGGGATCTAGGGGGGGAGGGAGGGGGACTGGTACTAGGCGGGGGGGAACTTACTGGGGTATACCGACCTGCGATAGGAATACTCGGGCGAGGGTTACTTTTAGACAACGATGGATTCTCAGGGATAATAGGTCTTCGCTGCGGGGTTACCGGAGGGTTTCCAACAGAAGGGTTTTCTTCGGGATCTGAGGCTGTTAGACTTACGGGGTTAGACTCGGTATTCTGACCTAGGGTATAGGACTCAAAATTTCTCTTGTACCTTTTTCCACTTCGCAGCAACCCACTTTTCTCATCGAAGGTACTTTCACTTGGAAACATAGGTTAGTAATACTACATCTAACAGTCTGGTTCAATGAGCAATATACCTTTTTTAGCCAATAGCATTTTAATTATCAAACTAAATGAATGCAAGTACTTACCCCTTGGTCCTTTGAAGAACTGTTGTTTGGCTTCGCTGAAGGATGTACTTGTTTCAATGCCGAACTCTGTCACAAATGCTTCAAGGGTTCGTGTTGTCCAGAAATCAATAGCATGGGATATCTGGCTATTCACCCTTTTCAAGATATTAATTCTTGCGAGGCTCCAATTAGGAAACTGACCTTCTTGGAAGTTTGTCCTTCTCTCTGTTAATCTAGATAACCACTGGTGCAACTCTATGTGGATACTACCAAAGAAAATTTCATAAACATCAGAAAAAACGTACCTTTGTAAAAAATTGTTTGAACTACGATGCGGATCTTTGTTCTCTTGTAGAGCAAAGTTCAAATAAGTCTCTTCAATCCAATCACCGATTTATTTCACTAAGGGTCTCCAAAACATATCCCTCGAGGTACGGCATAAACCCCTCTTGAGCAGATACTGATTTCAACCGGCAATAGAACCAATTTTTTGGGCTATAGGGCAGACCCAGGTTTTATACCATTAACTTCGCACCAACAAAAGACCCACAGTGTTGGCCCTTTCAGCAATAACCCGTGAACAGGTTGCAGTCTCACCCAAAACATCTATGGGATGTCGCAGAATCATGTTTCTGCAAGCAGAAGAGGGATATTACTATACCTTTAGCTTCTAACCAATGATAATCATAAAATATAGAGCTTAGATAGTTACTTATTTAGATTCGCGGTTAGATAAACAAATAGTGCCTTGCTTAACCCTTTACTGGGAATTCATAGCGAATTTAGTATTTTGCAGCGATCTTACTTATCAGTTATATATTTATTAATGCATAAAAGAACATAAAAAGAACACAACAAAACCACAACACAAGATATAACGTGGTTCACCCCAAGTTTAGGGGTTATGTCCACAGAACTGTGTTTTATTCAACTCTTTACAAAAACCACAGTTATGATCTATGCACCCAGCTGTAGATCCCTTCAAGTCCTCAAAGCCGCACACACAGTTGCAGATATTCTTAATCACCCAAAAACCCTCTGCGCACACAGCTGCAGAGGTCGTCCACACACACAGTGGGACTTAAGCTTTCTTACAAACCATCCTTAGCTTCGCATCAATTCATCTTACATCAAAAGCCTAAACTGACTTCTTTACAAGAGTGCTTATTTATAGTGCACTTATTACAAAACCATGTGCTTAAACGATGGGCACCCTAAACCCTAAACCCTGGACTTAAACCATGGGTTTATTACAAAAAGAAGGTTTTTACTCAACCCTGACACCCCTAAGACTATTTTGAGTCGCAACTCCGCTTACAAACTTCCACAAAAACAGCGGATTTACCAAAATTAGGGACTGTTAAGGTGCGCGCCCCAACAAAGTGTGCAATGTATAATTATTGTGACATATTATTTAACCAGGTGGGCTGAAGCAACAATAGTTAGATATTGTACCATAGTGACTAATGTGATGTTTTTATTCCACCATGTTGTGACCAAGTTTGATAGTCCAAAAATTTTAGTAAGTTACTAGGGTATGCATTTTGTTAATCAACTGATTTAGAAAATAACTAAGGAATTTTAGATCTAGCATAGGAAGACAATACCATATCATCCACAAGAAAATGGAGTTGTCGAATCTTTTAACAAAATCTTAGAGAATGTAATGACTAAAATATGCAATGTAAATCGTGATGATTGGGATCACATAATATTTACAATGGCGTTGATTTGTATATTTCCCAATAGAGTATGGAAATAAGAATGTTGAAGCTTGATTATTGTATCAAAATAGTCTTGAGAAAAAACACCTAGATATTATAAATCCAACTTGAAATTATTGGTCTTGGCCACTCGCGTCCAACATATAACTGAAGAGAGACTCCTACAAATTGTTATTGGTGGTATGGAACAAAGCATTCAAAGGGACATAAAATTATTAGATGTGAAAGACATGGAACAAGCTCGTAAAAAAGAAATATTAATTGAAGAAAATAAAAAATTACAACTTTCGTCGGTATATATACCGCCCCACCTAAGAGAAAATGGCAAAAAGGACAACAATCCATGTCGTAAGTGTAATGCCCCTAATTCACATCCAGGAAATAGGTGTAAAAATAAGAATCTATTCTTGTGCAAAAAACATAAAATTGGTGATTATAATGTTGAATAATCAAGTTGAAAACCTTTCTCTATCACCAAAGGTAACACCCCAAAATCGTAAAATAAATTTGTTTACATGCATTGATTTATTGTACTTACTAGCATATCTCATATAATTTACTTATGAAAGTTTCAATAACTTTATCATGTCTAATGTTTTAGGTTTTGTTTGTTGTGACAATGGCTAGCTTCTTTTGAAATTGAAGTCCTACTCATGTAGGTGATGTTCTTAGTTAACATGTTTTTTTATTTGATTGTTTTCACTAGGAAATTAACACCCTAAGGATGGGGATACTACCCCTGGGCTAGACCCCATTCATTATGTAATAAGTTATTAAAGTGAACCTGGAGAGGCCTTAGGTATTAACCTAGCCTAATCTTCTGGTATGTTAGGATCCTTCCCATAAGCACAAGGCTTAGGGCTTGTAAAGGCATATGGTATTGACCATATGGTGATCCTTTCTTGTATTAATAAAGTGGCAAGTGTTTTTAAATAATTTTTTTGCAATAAAAATATATGGTTTGTATTTATGATATACCTTACCGCATGATCCATGATAAGTTATGGTTCTTGGAGTATTTGATTTATACCATGGTTTGCGATGTATTATGGTTCTTAGCATATATGATTTATACCATGTTTTGAGATGTATTATGGTTCTTTACATATATAAAAAGTTTGGAATGTATATGTGCTTTTAAGCCATGGTTCAAATGATATGTTAAGATTGAAAATTTAGGTTATATTGCATGGTTGGTATGGAATGATTAAAACCTATGATGATCCTAGCCGTTAGTTATTTCACTTTGTCCTTTAGTCAACTTGGTGATAAATGCGTGTTCTAGATGCAAGTTGACAGCGCATCTAGGACTTCCACACAACTGTTAGGCTTCATATCCACTGTCCATCTATTTGGAATCACATATAGGGTCTAGACAATGGTTTAATGTGTTTGGAACCCATTTGAAACTTCATTTATCATATTGGGTTGTGTGGGAAGGAAGAGTCAAGCTCTGCTATGTTTCATGGTGGAAATGCTATAGGTTGTTTGGTTTTTATGAATTTGGTGAGAGATGAAGAGATATGCTCCATAAATAAGTGAAGGTGTAATGGTATTTGGTTTTATTTTTTCTAATGAAATGATGTTTTAATTCCCTTGAGGTGATCTTGCATGTCCAATACTTCACTGACAGTTTGTATTGCAAAGATGGTGCTCCAACGCAGCCTTCCATTCTTTGGCATACGAACTGCCTATTAGTAGGTAAGAAGGAAGCACATATTTGCATTTACTTTGTTATAACAAAATCATGATTTAGAGATTAGCTAATAAAGTTGGTTGTGGTTGTAGAAAGAGGAGGGATAAGGGCACTCTAGAAAAGCCAACTCCTGGCCCTCTCTATAACATGCCCAAGGTGGGTTAACATTTATGGTCATTTGAAAAAATTTGTCATGTTAGTATATTAAGACAAGTTTATGACCTAAAGATTAATATTATTACAGGTTAAGGGCGTTGGAGAGGGAGGGGAAATGGTAACCTACCCCGAGGCCTACATTTTTAAATGCTCAGGTAAATTTCCTGCTCAGAAACCCATTATAAAATAAATCCTTGTTTAGAGTTATGGTTTCAATAATGTATACTTACTAACCTATGAATTTTGATTGCAAGTAGCATTATGTATGAGCATGGAACAATAGTGATAGCCACAACCGATTTGAATATAAGTTTCCCATTTTGATTTTGAGTGTTTGTACAAATTAAATCCTTAAGTTTTACCCTACACAGACTTGTATCCATTTCCTAAGAAATATTTCTAAATCCATTGTAATTTCTCTTTGATGAGATTCAGGTGCCATCACTAATGGACTTACCCCAAACTCTTATAACTTTTAACGATGTTTTAGGTAGAAAAGATGGAATCCATCCTCAATAGTATTACGACCACTTTTGTATAAGCGATGTTATAAATGAAGACCTAACTTTTGTGCCTGTGCAATTATTATAAGTGTTTTATTTTCTTTTGTTTAAACTTATAAACTATTTGTTTAAGAAATGTATGTCATCTTCAATGGTATTACGGCCATGAGCACAATTCTTGGCTTAAAATGGTGGAGATAATTACAAACTATGTTATGTGTTCAACCTATATGAAATGGTATCCCTTATATTGTCGTACAACCATTTGTTAGCGTTCTTGAAATATTACGACACATAGGGTCTATGATTTCTTGTACAGTATATAGAATATTTGTTTAAGACTCGACCACCGTCACGATGGATTTAATGCCAGTCCTTGGTGGAAACAAGATTTGTTTCATGTCTCAGATTTGAATGCGGTAAACACAACTGTAACAACTAGTGTATATGTTTGTGATTTGTATTTTATATTTGATTTGATTGTATCTCTACTCTATTTACTTCATGTATCCATGAATGTATGTTATTTTTCATACTTTAAAGGAAACTGGATAGTTGTAACTGATTGGTTTAAGGAGATACTAAAATACTTTTAACTTTAATACTTTTCTAGATCCATGAAGGATTTCTATAGATTTCTTAACTCTTAGCGATACTTGATTGTAGGTAAACGCTATTTGTCCTCTATTCTGTAAAGGAAATACTCTGCGATTAATTTTTGAAATTTATTCTTAGATATTGGATTTGTAAGGGATTAGTTCAAAATTTATATATGCTTTAAAAATCATAGATGTTTATTTAACATGGATCCTCGATCTGTATGTATAAGGTTTTTAGTAACT
>LPNX010077603.1:266885-334711 GCA_001517045.1 Pseudotsuga menziesii | reverse complement strand
AAATTTCAAACTCCTAAGTAACTCATTCAATTTAACATCACCATACTAAATAATTTTTCCTTAGTAACTTAATAGGGTCTACCCCCCTTGGCTTCGTTATGAGTTGAGCCTAAAAGGAGGAGTCAAGAACAAGGTGACATCCTTGACTCGAGACTTCCCCCCAAGGACACACCGAGTGGCTTGAATATTTCTGCCATGTGACCCAGGTGTGTGAAAGGAGGCAACAGGTTGAAAGTCCAATTTTGAGTTGAAATCTCCTCTAATGCCTATCCCAGATTCTCTTCTTATATACTTAGATTACGTTGGATTCGGCTTTCAGGTTTGGATTTAATTGACTATCACTCTAATATATTTCTCACTGATGATTCTAGGTGCCAAATACAATGTTTGAAGGCACCAACCCTCTAGGAATCAAACCTAGGCCAGTATGGAAAACTCCCACCGGTTAACTGTTGGACCAATTAACCTTTATTTAAGGGTGTATAAACCCTTGTTTTTCTACTATGATTTTATAAATTTGTCACTTTTTTAACCTGGAAATATTATTTTCTTTACATTCATTAGTATACATCCTTTTTAGGCTAAATATCCTACCTGTTCCCTACATAGGAAAGGAGTTTCATCATATCTCTCTCGTCCCTAACTCAAGAAAGGATACATATTTTCTAAAGGACCGAATGTTGGCCGATCTTTTATTCCCATCTCTGATTTATAATCTGTAACTTAACCTAATTCACTTCTAATGTAATAAACCTTAATCATCCAACTTTGATCTAAAAAATAGAACCTCACCCGAATGAAAGGGGGAAGCATCCCTCGTAATGGTTGCACATCATCTCCTCTTATAGTGTTTAAACATGTGATAGACTATCAAACCATCCATCTGTACCTGATAATGAGACTTTTATGTTTAAGAATTTTGATAAAGAGAACAAATTACTCAATAAGAATTTTTAGTTGTGTGGTTGAGAGGGGCAAGGGCCTGGTTGGTAGGTAAAGTGAATTGTTGTTATTCCGCACAAATATTCAATTCCCCCAGTTATATGTTCCCCCTCATTGGTAGGCATGTTTTCTCCTCATGGGTTGGTACACCTAACTTGGGGTTGGGTGTTATGGATGACTTTGTATTAAATAACCCTATGGGTAGCTCATTATCCCAAGAATAATTTACGCAGCATGTGAGATGTATCTACTTTCTTGCGATATTCTATATTGGACAGTGTTCCTTGCTTATGTCCACTGGAAACATCTATCAAAAACTTAGTAACTTGTTTGTAAAATAATTTGGAAACTCTGCATTTCTAAACACATTCATAAGAATATCTAGTATCTATTTAACCAAAACTCAGCAAAGTGTAAGAGTTTAACTTGGAAAAAACTAGGAGGTTAGCTTGCCGAAAGCCTAGCATTTGGAAAAAAACTACCAGATGATTGAGGTTATATGGTTTAATCAATGTTTTCATGATTTTTGTAACTAATTCAACATTTTACATGTTTTTGTTGATATATAAGCATCAAAATATATTAAACTATATATTTTATAAAAAAAATCTCCCAAAAATGCTCCTCTCCTAGAAGCTTTAAAAAATTTTGCTTTTCGCACCTGCTTCTACTTCTCGCTCCACTACAACTGCAATTTTTACTGTTCTTCCTATGTCCTTACTATCTACAGTAGTGAAGGTGCATTCCTACTGAATTATTGCTACAATTCTATCAAATTCACAAAGTTCAAGTAGACTCCCGAGTTTTTGACTTTGCACTTTGTGACAACTAGAAGTAGACAGTGTGTCAATTGAAAACAGTTTTAGTAGTATTATCATTCCTCTACTAGAGAGACTTCTTCTCTCACTATCTAATTTATTTGAAGTGTCTACTGATGTTCTAAAAACAAGTGATCATTTTCATTGTTTTGTACAAGGATTAGAGTGGGGAATCAACAATGAACGAGGGAGTACATCATGGCAGGAAGGTGATGGAAAACCCATATTTATTGATGCATAGTTGGATGGAGATAAAGGATTCAAACCATCTGTAGGAAATCAAATAGATGGGGATTCATCCTTAGTTGGTATTATATGTACCTCTAATATTTATTTATCCTCTGTGCAATGGAGGTCAAACATGGTTTCCATCATTTCAAGCTTCTACTTAATTCTTTCGGATCTCACTTGTAATACTTTAGTAAATATTCTTCAAAATGAAATAGATACAGAGGTGACTACTATTTTATGAGTGAAGAAATTGTGCCATTGGTAGCTAGTTGAATATTTTTCAGATTTTGGTTGTGTTTATTATTGTTCGACTCCATTTTTAATGTCAAACATTTATGGAAAAAAAATTGCTACTTATGTTGCATATAAATGCATTGATCCTTTAGCTATTACTTCATTGAAAGATGTAGACATTAACTTGTAACAACTATATTATGTCAGTTATTGTCTAATACAATTTGTGTGTAAAAGGTTCATAGGACAGTTCTTTTCCATCTCTGCAAATCCATTTCAAGAACCTCCTTCCAACAAGTTCCGTCTTTGGTAAGTTGCTGGATTTTACATTATATATAGAGCTTATCAGATTTTTATAGTCAAAATGCCTACATAGTTTGGAAGCATTTATTGTGGTAGATTTTACTAGTGATTTATGTATCGATTGTATTACATTGTTTGATTGAACAAACATAATGCATATGTCCTGTATTGTAAAGTTGTAGTGCGGAGTGCCAGTGGTGATTGTGAAAAATGTTTCATAGGTAAATGCAATGAATGACATAATTGAATATTGTCAAAGTTTTGAATCTAGCCACTACCATATGATGACTGTAATAGATTCCCTACTTGAGATATTGTTATAAAGAGAAAAATGCTTCCACAATGGGATGGTGGAGTTTTTTGAAGGGAAACTATCAGAGAAGGTATAAATGAATCTATGACAAACAATTCACAATTTGCTAGTATTGATGCTCTGTTGCTATGTTTATTGTTTGCTTCCTTTTAATTTTATTTACTTCTATTAGTAACTTCTGAGTCCATAATAAATAGTAAAATTTTTATGATGTTTGAAAATCCCTTTAGTAGTATATGATGCAAAAGTGCGTCTTGCTAATAATTCCATGATCAATACCATTTGTATTAAATTACTGGGGAAAGGATTTAGAAAACTTTTCGTAGATAATTTATAATCAACATTTAGTGGAAGTGTGCTACTCTTAAAAATTTTTAATATATTTTTTAATGGAAAGTGGATCATGGAGCTCTAAGAATGTGGTCGTTTTCCCTATGGTACAATAAACGACCTTCATTTTCAGCAGTTGAGGAATTCATTAACAGGTGGCCATGCCCATTGTAGAAGAAATCCTTTGATCTTATCGTGTCCAACCTTATGTCCAAGTATAACCACAAGGACTTTAGGTGGATAATAGAAAGTGGAAACAATGATAGATATGGTATTGGCCTTAGTGGTAGAGTGTTGTCAACATAGCCAGAATCATAGGTCACAATATTCAATATTGTCACAGGGTTTTCCATTACCACACATAAGAATTGGTATCTTCTACCCAACATGCCTAGTTCATTTCATTCTTCCTTAGATTGCTTGATAATGTTATCCAGGATATATGTACATTTGATAGATCGTTTTGATGATGCTTGGAAAACATAGATATAGTTTTGATCTAGGCCATCTGGTTGTATTGCCAGGTATGTTTAAGAATTATTTAAAGGCCATTTTTATAAGTTCAATGTTCTTGTTCTTGGGATAATTCTTATTTTTAACGTTATACATTTTTCCAGCTACTCTTCTATGTTAATAGTTGCTTGATATTTTTCTAAAGATCGGGTTTATATATTCTATAGTATCTTTTAAGGATTTTCACTTACCAAAACATCAAGGGATAACATTCAATATTAAATTCTTAGGATAGTGCTTGACATAATATTTTTGGAACGTAGGGGAGGTAATTATCACTTGGTCTATTTGCATACTATGGATTTCCTTATGATTTCGTTCTAAGAGATTGAAAGGTTTATATCTATATTTGAGCCAATTATGTACTCTTGGTAAGTTAGACACTATTCTATTGATATACACTAAAATAGTATAAGTCATGAGAGGGTAAGATCCAACAAAACTAGGCTCACCATTCTCTGATCTAGCCCAAAAAGAGAAGGATTTAATAGTATTAACCAATACTTAGGTCTGTAGAAAACATACCATTGTTTTGAAACAAAATTAGGCTAGGAGGCCACTGAAGTATGAAAAACTAAGAGACTTAGAAACCACATAAATAATAGTATAAGTAATGCTCACACTAACTGGCATGTAATCTTAAAACACAGAGTTGAAGCAGTATTATTCATAGAAACAAAAGAAAATAGAAGAATCCTGAAAATTATTCCTTTCATTCAGTGTCCAGGTTGATGGGATTTGAAGGGGTTCCAACATCCATTCCCACAGCTGCAGCCTCTGGGGCTTCCTTCTCAACATTTTTTTCCTCTGCATTGTCCTCCTCATATGAGGTGAGAATTTCAATGTAAAGGCATCATATTTTCTTTCCATATGTTACAAATTTTTCAGAACAAGATTAGTTTCTTGCTCTCAAATGTTAGAGGCAATGATTCCTTGAAATTCCATTATAGTTTAACTAGACATATTTATAATCTCTACCACTTGATTGACATTGGTCACATACTGCCAACCTATTCACCACCACATAATCCAGGGTTTGAGCTCTCTTCTTCCTAATGCTAGATTCTAGAATCTGACTTGTCTCATGGTTTTCTCTGAAAGATGAAGCTAATAGCCTCTTTGAATGCCCACGATCTCCAGTCCATATTTCCTTAGGAGATTTTGGTTTCTTGGCCTATCTCTTGCACTCCTCTCTCCTATTCTCTTCTGGGAATCTAGAGGCTTTGACACCAGAAGGGGATGAGCATATTCCATTCTTCCTTCTGTTAAAAACACTAGACATGACTTCTTTGTCACTTTTTTCTTCCTAGTTGAACTTGTCCCTTCTTTACCAGCCCACTTCCAAGATAAACAAGTTAGGGACTTTCTTCCATTAATGTGATTTGTCCTCATTGATCATCCAAGATATTCCTTTCATGATGATCAGTGATGGTCAAACTCAAAACTCCATGCTTGAAAATGATTTCTTAGGATTCTTCCTTAATCCACATAGGTGCATTAACTTGGGTGATGGGACTGTTTCCATCTGTCTGTCTGTGGTACAATTGATACCAGTGGTTACCCCTCTATGGAATGAGCCAAGGATGTTAGTACCAATATAGTTTTTATTTTATATTTTGTCTTATAGTCTATTTTACCTTTTAGTTACTCACCAATGGTCAATGGAAATAATATTGTTATCTGATGATGTTGTAGTGATATTTAACCTCAGAAAAATTCTTCCACATTTTTGGCCTAATAAAATGTTGTGATATCACTTGTAGTGATCCTTAACCCAGAAATTGAATCACAACAAAGATATAGAACCATTATACTCCATAAATAACCAAAAGACATTGAGCTGAACAAAAGTTCGCTCACTCAAAGATTACCAAAATGTTTGGAATATTGAATAAGCCATGAGTAAAATATATGAATATGTGATAATATATGATATTTTACAAGATAGAATTCCTTGTATATATAATCATTTAAAGGGCTTCTAAATCCTTTGAGTCTTCCTTGTCCTGGAGCCACACTCGTGACTTTGATTCATGAGTATGACTTAGTCACAAGTAAAATGTGAGGTAGATAAAATTGGTGAAGTTGAATTAGTACTCTCTACTATCATGGGTTAGACTCTATAGTTGTCTAGAGAAGGAACAAAAGAACAAAAAGAAATACTCGTTTTGCTTGTAGTATCATTTATGTACTTTGAAACGAGTTATTGAAAATTTTCATAATTTGCACATAAAATGATATATCTTCTGTAATTTAGTGTATTTGAATTTTTTTTAAATATATGGATTCAATTCCCTAGTTTCTCCCCTATCTAAGTCAACTTACTCTTTAGTCTCACCGTTGAGTGTGGGAACTATGAACTTTGTACCAAAGCCTTATGTAGTTGTTTTTTATTAAAAATTTGGTATCAAGGTTTCATGAACTATGGGTGCATATTGGAATCGAAAGAAGATTCTGGTGTGGGTGCAATGTATTTCTGGTAAATAGGAATCGGGGAAACGACACCCTATTTACAAAACAAAAATATAAAATACAAAAATGTTTGGAAAAAATTCAAATTTTTTAATTCATACTACAGTTCTCATACATCATTCATAAACGATTTCAAATTTCATATCCTTCTTTCAACGGTTTATACCAAAAAGTAGTACAAAATTCATATTCAGATTTACCAAACTGAATGGAAGATTTAAAAATATCTTGCATTCCCAAACCTGCTAAATTAGAGTGTTGTTCTACGAAACCATCTCTTTAAATGCTCATTGTTCATTGTCACTTTGCTATTGCTCTTGAAACATTGTTTTAAATGTGATACTACGCTCCAAATGCTTGTGAATTGTTATTACCTATCAATGCTCTCAACTTATCACAATTTTCAAATAAAATGTGAAAATGATATTGTGGGATTTTCATTAGGTTTTTTAGGATTTATATTTTCTTCTATTGGCCATGATTCCCCCTATTCTCTTTCGCACCAACATTCCTTTGTATTTATGTGTGGATTTTTGTTTTATTTTATTATTGATGTTCTTTTTAATCACAAGAGTATATTTTTCCATCACATACAGAACTGTTTCCAGCAATTGAAACAGTTTCGAAATAATTGGAAAAAAACTGTGATTCCAAAACAACTTGCAAAATTTGAGATTCCAGTGTGTATAGGGAGTGGGAGTGGTTCAATCCCTTAAATATTTGGGTAACTTAGGTTGGTAGTATCTTTAGGTTAGCCTTACTTATGTTTTTTCACAGCTGTAGTGCATATTTAATTCCATCCTTCTTGTAAAAAACTCCAGCACAAGTCAACATCTTAAGTGGTTATGTGCTTGACCTAGTTCATGGCCATGGCGAGAAAATATACCATCGATACCACTGCCAATAGAATTCCAATTGAAGCCATGTCAATAGGTTTAAGGGTTTTTTTTAGTTTTGTAAGATGCTTGCAAATACTTGCAGCTAGTTTCCCTGCCTGATGTTTTTATTTTGGTAGTAGGTTGACAATGAAAAATTATGTCACATGTTATTTTTCTTCACCCCAATAGTTTCTCTTGAAAGGCCATTTAGATCAAGAGACCATATTTGTTGCAAGCCTTTACATGCACGGTCAATCAAGTACCACAAATATGAGCATATCTATAAAATGAACCTATTAGCATTGATCACCATGCCTTTGGTAGGTTAGCAGGACCCTCACTACTATTCAGTGACTTGCAATGAATATAGGGATTGGTAACCCCTTCAGATTACATCAGCATTGAATTTGGCTATGGAGAACATGATTTGACATTCAAAAGTAGGATAACAACAAGATTCTGTACATTCTCTTCTTAACATAGGTGAAATTTCAGGATGCCCTTGATGACTCAATTTTTATAATCTTGCTCAATTTTTTATGGTTTTTACTTGTTTATGAAAATTATAGTTTATCGCATGTCATTCCGCTACAAAAGATTCAATTCTAACAAGTGTCCATCTAGTGTAGTATTTAAATAGGTTGATTGAATTCTAAGGGAATTGATAATTTTATGATGATAAATACTCATGGTATAATCACAAAGATAAAAGATTATAATTTTATGGTCCTTTGAATTTATTTATTTTTTCCTTGAAAAAAGCTTCACAATATCATTATGGAAACTAAAATTACATTTTTTTGTGACTTTGTCAGTCAGTATGCTATAATAGCAATTCTGAATCTACCAAAAAGGAGCATGCATAGCCTAGGATCAATTGTCTTAAACATAATGAATCCAATGTATACATGTTACCAAAAAGACAATGAAACTATTCAAAAGTGATTACAATTCTTAGACAAAATGACAAGTCTAGAAAAAAAGGAAATATGGAGCATGTTACAGTATTCCATATAGCGAAAGGGGAAAAATCGCTTCATGGCATTTGAGTCAAAAAATACTAGCAGAAAAAACCAATATCTTCCAATTTGTGCAAATTGTGATAAAAAGCAGAAATCTAATAGACTAGCTTACAAAGAATATTTATAAGCTAGTAAACTATAAAATGTGAAAAAATGTTCTTTGTCTTTATTATATGATGCAATCTATAATTATAGAATGTGTTAATAAATATTGTTTTCCTTTTCAGTAGATGAGAAAGAGTATGTTAGTTCTCTAGACATACATTTTCTTCAATGGAGGGCTCCACTTTAGTGCCAAACTCCATGAACTTAGAGGGATGAAAAGTTTGCAAGTTCAATCGAACTGCTCATACAAAACTCAAGAGTGTACAAAATACCCAAGACATACTAAATGGTGTTATGCAAAAGGATGGAAAATTTCTGGTAGAAGTCATTTCTAATATCCTACTAAGGTGACAAGGTTGCAGCTAAACACTTAGTAGACAACAACAATTCCAGAGGAAATTATCGTTGGTGTCCACCAGAAATGACATAACAGGATTTGAACATCTTGAAACAATCATTAATTTGATTTCCTTTAAAGTGCTTCTCTTCCTTAATCTGAAAAAGAACAAACTTAACAGGAAGCTTTGTTTTAGGGAGGAGGGGAAACCCTTAAAAAAAAACCTATCAATGTGAATATTGATGTCAGTCAAAGGAATAATGAGTGGGGTCTGAGAGTAATCACCAAAAATATAAATACTATTTGAAGTACCCCAATCTCAAGGTGAGGCATGGATTTTCTACACATGGACTAATTAAGGTTTCTGGTTACTACGACTATTCCACCAACTTCATCTCAATGATTATTTCCTGTTTATTCCTTTGGAAAGAGTTATCCTTCCTGATTGTGATTTTGAAGTATTTGGTTTCTCTATCATTGGTGTTTTCTTCTCTCTATAATTAGTTGGCACTTACATTTCAAGGAGGTGTTAGGTTAGATTCTCCTATTTTGCACATGGTTATTGTTGTTAGATATTGAACATTATAAATAATTTGCTTCATTTTTTTCTACTTTACAGTTCATTGTTTTTCTACTTGTATTTTTTTATTGGTTTTTGCAGGAGTGAACTTAACTAAGTGGTCCATTGAGTATGAAGAGCATGTTGCTGAGGCTTTGCCATTGAATATGAAGAGACTGTTGTTGAGGCTTTCAAGCTCCCAAGTATGGGTTAATTGAAGATAATGTAGGATCTAAGTATGGCTTAGCATCCAAGTACAAGTGGGATGGTTTAGCCATTGCAATATTTTAAAAAGTCATTGATGTACTAGATGATTTTCATGTAAAGTTATACTGATATAGTTTTGAGAAAACTCATATTTATTTTAATACTTTACATTTCATATAATATTATTTGTGCAGTTTAAAACATATATGGTTGTACTTTATATTATTTGTAAATGTTGTAATTAACTAATTAATCTGACATTGCATAATTCACATGTGTATTAGATGATGATAAATAATGTATGATTATTTTTTAAATTTAAACATAATATCAAATTAAAAATTTATATTGATTAATAATGGACACCATTAAAACTAATAAAATATAATAACCACAAATAAAATGACTATAAATGACTAAATTAGTAACCAATAAATGAGATTAATGACCAAAATTCGCATATCAATGACCAAAAAATAGTTTTGGTGGCTAATTTACGGTCTTTTATTATGCGACCAAATTTGGTCATATTCTAGTTTGTCACGTGGTCATTAATTTGGTCATAAATGTGGTCATATATTTGGTAATTGATTCAAATATATGACCAAATTAATGACCAACTGACAAGCTATAAATGACCAAAATAGAAATGACCAATTTTGGTCACGTAATAAAAGACCATGAATTAGCCACCAATGATCGCCAAACAAAAAGTGGTCATTGATATGCAGATTTTGGTCATTTTTGTTGGTCACGAATCTCTCATTTTACACTAGTGTAAATCCTGCGAGTAAGGTTACCTACAAACAACACATGTTAAGCAATAAATTTTGTTTCTCGCTAAAACAAGAAAACAAATAACTAAAAAATGTACATAGTAATTTTACAAGATTTAACATGGCAAAAAGAAACAATTCCAACAAACAACAGGTGTACTCAAAATGCATAAACATTTAGAACCAGTAGATGTACAAACACATGAACATGAAATACCTCTCCATAAGGATTGAAGATAAATGGTAGCATTGCGTAAAGCAAGAAATTATTTGCACTGAATAATTTTTTTTGAATTTCCCAATACCTCGATTCTTCTAACATCTAATTCAACCATTCGACCCTCTTTGAGGAAAACCTTGGTTTTCCCTATCTGAATAGTAAAGGAAATTTTAGGTTTTTTTTATTATCATTTTAACTGAATAAAATAGTGGTGGAAGAATCCACAACCTTAGAACGTATACACTTCAATCCTATTCGGAATCACTCTAAAAAAGATGCAATCTTAAACCTAACAAAGGCACAAAATTGAAGGGCATATAGAAAGCAGTGCTGACTGAAATGAATGTCTTGGAATTTGTCATGAAACCAAACAAGGAACATAATTCAATGACTGAAAAAGAGATACTGAGGAAAAAAATTGAAAATGTTGAGGTTGAAGAATATGACTGGAAAAATACATTTAATGCTACATGTTGTTTGTTTTCGGACTGTACCCACATAGAATCGTTCTTGACGGTTGAGGCATTGCAGTCCGCAATTAGATTCACACAAAACAAATCAATCTTATCTAGAGTCTATATTCTACGTATATACCTACATCAAACATCAAATATTTGGAAAAAATATCAAATGTGTGAAACAGGAAGAGGGATTTTGCAAACAAATTTGGCTCTATATCAACCATTGAAAATGACAGAAAGAAAAAAAATCCTTTTTCAAAAAAATATTGAAACCAAGAACAATGATAGTTTGTTTTAAAACTATTGAAACCAAGAACAATGATCCTTTGTTTTATAATTATTTTATCTATGTATGTTTAGAAGAATCAAATGTGTGAAGTAGCAAGAGGAAATTTTGTAAATAGTAATATGTTTGGCTCGGTATCCACTATTGAAAATGTGACACATAACAAAATCCTTTGTTTTAATACTATTTTGGAAATGCATGTTCAAAAGAATGTTAAGAAATGGCCACAAGCCTACACACAAAGCATATTTGCAGCATTTGCACATTTAACAACCATAAGACAACAAACTGCATATAAATCTTGAATATCCATTTATAATACATATCATCAAAAATGAAGTGTTTGATACCACAATAAAGACAAATTTATATCATTTGAACATATCTTCCCCCCATCAATAAATATGCTAAATGGTATTTACCTAAATCTATAGATTTTTTTCATATAAACTTGAGCTGCAATTTAAAAAGAAAAAATTAAAAAATTATGTTTTATTATTATTATTGTAGATCTCTACTATAGAACAGGAACTATGCAAAATATCACTAGAATAAAGTCACCTAAAAAGATATCATTTGAGAAGTACTACACAGTTTGCAACAACTGGAGGGTTTCTCAGTACAAATAAATAAATTGTATTAGTGGTTTCTCTAGAATGAAAACTATAGATAACTTTTATATTAAATAATTTAAAAGGAAAACCAAAATAGAAGACAATATATAGTTGTTGATAACTGGAAATCAATTACCAATACACGGGACTTCTAATGAAAATGTCAACAATAGGTTATCCTATATATAAATGTGCAATACTTCCAAGTTGCAATAACACGATATGGAAAGCCATTATCTAGGTTTACACTTTCATCTTTGAGATTTTCTTTGCTTCTTAATTTTTTTTCAATTGGATTTATTATATGAAAAGAGAATTTTTATTTATAAATAATTCTATCCAAAAGGCGATATGATTATATTCAAAGGTTGCAATATTCTATCAATCACTACAGAAATCTATTCAATAAGCTAAGAGGTACATACATTGGCTTTTATAGGCATCACAAAACTTTGTTTAGCAAAATGAAAAACAAAAACTAGATAATAGTGATACTAAATTAACATAAACTCAAGAGGGAAAGTGGGTTTCCTCATTAGCCATGAAAATATAGGGGTGTAACACCCCAGTTTTGACCCCATTTGCATTAAATGTATATGATGTATATATTGTAATTAACGGTTGTGTGGAGCTAAAGGAAAAATCCCCACCATCAATTTGGTTGTGTTATGTTCGGTGATTGAAATCATTTCCAATGGTATATCATGATATATGGCACATATTAGTTTCAGCATCATGTAAATACGCACTTTAATTAAAATGAACCCCAACCAGCTATGTAAATGCAACCATGATGAAAAGGGCATGATTTTCCTAAGGATAAGGAGAGGGAATTATTAAACTCTGAGCCTATGTGGAAAATCCATGTGTCAGTTGTTAAACCCTTTTGACTTGCTCACCTTCCATTGTCTCATCCAACTACCACCATTAAAACATTCTGTTGTTAGTTGGGGCAGTTATTGCTGGGGAGTAGAGTGTGGTAGGACTATCATTCCTTGCCCACATGCACACTCCACCAGTAGGTTGACCCTCACATTGGAAGGAAAACCACCACTGCCATCATTCCATGCGAACTCTCCATTCTCTCCACTACGCCATTCTCTCCATTGTCGGCTCATCCTCACACACCATTTGGGATTGTTGGTTGTTGTTATTACGTAGCAAGGGGGAGAGAGAGCCATTTTTGCGATCATCCACGATTCCTGATATGGGTGTATATGATATCCTTATAGATATATGAACTATATATGTATCTATGCATATTTCCAAGAGGGGGATCTCTCTTCCATTCTCAGACTGTGTAAGTTCCCTGTGACTTCGATGTTGAGACCGGGAGCTATTGTTTTCCCCACGTTTTTTTGGTTGTGTTTGCTTTTACATTTTGGGCCGTTGTGGGTCTTATGGATTCATTTTGGTCAGGATAGGGCCAAGAATGACTCAAGAATTGATTCTTTTGTCCAAGCTGTGAATAGATTTTTTGACTGCGTGTATACAGTGGTTAGTCTTCGGACTGTGTTGGAGTGGGAGTGAGGCTGGATTTGCTTGATAAACCTGGTGTCTTTGGGAACCACACAGACAGAGCTAGAGGGTTTGATTTCTTTTCCACAACCCCTAAATAGCAGTGGAAGGGAATTCAGGGTCCAAGGGACTGTGTAGCAGAGAAGGGACTTATTCCCTTGTGTTGGGTGTGTGTGGGTGTCCTATAAGTTAGGCTAGTTTTGGTGTAGGTGTCCTTAGCTCTTCAATGAGCTCACCAGCTTAGCACTAAGATTTTCCTAAGCTCGTTGATGGCCTGATAAACCCAACTATGTTGAATTGGTTGTTTTGTGTATCCTTGGATATGTGTAAGCCTGCTTATTCCTTATTCCTTGGGGAATCATGCCCAGCTCGGGGGGGTGCCAGCGTTGCTGAGAGATTAAGGAGCACACTGGCCTATGGTTGGGTGGGACGTTGCAGCGGCGTAGCTGGTTGAGGGACAGGATATTTAAAAGATAAGTATTCTTGTCCATTTCACTTCTGTAATCATATTTAATGTTAATGAGTTATGATGAACATGTTGAATTCCTGAATGAATGTATGTTTTCTTCCACTATGTATGTGAATGACTATTCATCTTAGCATGTTTTATGTTCAAGAATTTTGGTTTTATATATGTTCACGTTCATGGGTCGGTTTTCTCAGATGGTTAATGGCATGGTAGCATCCTCTTCGTCGTTCAGAGGGTCGAGGATGTTACAAGGGCTATTACATGAGAATTTGAAACTCCCATCCTAGCTCTTCCTCCTAATGCAGGGTAATGTGGACTTCGTGGCCTTGTTGCTCCATTAAAATTCCCATACCATTCTTCTGTTATGAAGGGTTGGAAGATTGTTCCCTCCTATTGTTTGCTGGTTTTTTGGTTATGCAATGCAAGATGACATTCTTGGCATCCCTATTCCTTTTTTAAATGAGGAATCATCCATTGAGTGATGCAAAGATTCTACATAGACAAGACAAACAATGGGGCTTGGGTTCAAAATTTGGTGAAGTTGATTGCATTTAATTCAAATGAATGTCATAAAGGAGGTTCAATGAGAATGCGTCATACTTTCAACCATGGAATGGAATTCCATGTCTAATGGCATGCTTAAAGATAAATTAGGAAATGGACCATATTTATGAGGTAGTAAAATGATTTTTCTAGAACATGAATACAAGACCACATTGGTTCATGTTATCATGCACACTCACACCCTTCAAAATAAATCCCTAAATATCTAGGTATGGGCTTAGTGAAATAAGAGGGAGGACAAAGTCACCACACCAAACCCTCTTCTTCTCTTTAGGTTGGATATTCTCCAACTCAAGGGAGGATTTCCTAAGATATAATTACTAAAATTTGCGAATAGGTTCAAGGTGAAAGGAAGAAATAACTTTAGCAAAATGGCTTGTGATACCAAATGATAAATAAGGATGAATGGATTGGAGACTAGTGCCCTATCCATTAGGTGACAGGAGTCTAAAGGTCAATATCAAGGATTTAAAAAGGGATTATTAAGAGGATTAGGAAAAAATAATGCATAAGCTAATAACTTCTAATAGGTTTAAAAACTTTAGGAATATTGCAAAGGAAAAATATTGGAGTAGATGCTTTCAAGAAATTTTAGGAGAACTATGAGTAAGGGAAAGAGAGTCTTTAACGAAGAGTTGAGAGACATACTATGGGAGGCCCTTGTTTGAACGCATATGGTTCTAATGATATCTGGCATTGATATGTGTACAAAATATAGGTGATAAATTCAAAAAGGTAAATCTATTGAATCCACCATCTTTGTATCAAAACATATTGATTATTTATATTGATATTATGGGAAATTTATGGGAAATTGGTATGTGAGAATATTAATAAATGTTGATACTTTTCTAAAGCTATCCTATAATAAAACATCCCATAATAAATAAGTTTTATCATATTAATAATGAAATTATCCATGGCTATCCAAGGATTGAAAGGAGTGTTGGGTAAGGTGCCTACATAGTGTCTCGACTAGATAGATTTCTTATAAGCTGAGAGTGATTGGCCATTATCAAGGGATTGCATCTAAATCCAGGTTAGTGAAGATTTATCTGTTGAATGACCTTTGTCATGTTTGTTAGTTCCTGGAGACAAGCATATATTTTGGGAAACTTCCAATTTTCCAAAGGTTGTTGGATTTTCTTCAAGGATCATCACTCAAGGATTCTTCAAGTAGGATTCACTAGCATGCAATGTTTTTTAGTGATGGTCGTACTTTTGTTCGTGATGACTCTTTGTGCTTTGGAATTGTTAGAGGACAATGTTTTTTTTTTGGAAACTGAGATGTAAATTTGTTTTTGAACATTATCCTATTTATGTAATGTCCCCTTTTCAGAAATTTTATCAAAATGGCCAATTATTCAATTCTTTCACAATGTACTCAAATTCATCTTCTTACAACTCTAGTTATATGGATTTAAATGATCCAAAATTCCTCCAATTGCTTTCAAACTTAGTGAGGAAGGTCCTAACGGGTGATGGGACATATTAGCACATATATCAGACATATAATCAACTATATACCCAACCATGTTCTGAAATTTTCAAGGGAATAAGTTTTGGGACAAGACTAGTCCATCTGGGATGTGGAAATCCCCCCTAGGTTCTGGAACAAATCTCTTCACAACACTATACAACCTTCACTAATGGTGGGTGTGATACTTGGATATATTATCAGACATTAATTAAAGTATATTTGGAGCATCATATGTGTTTTTTGGTCTGAATAGGCATCCTAGGGAACTCCATGAATTTACAAGTAACTTTGAGGTTCCAACCCCCAATGGTAAATGACTCCAAATAACTCCAAATTCTCTCGAATTGTACCATCAGGTATATGAGTGAGATAAGAACTTAATTATAATTTCCATGGGTTTATTATTTCCTTCCAATTAAATATGCAAGTATATATCAAATTCTAAACAAGACAGATACTTTAACTAGCAATTTTGGGGCTCAAATCCCCCCCGGGTAATTGTCGAAATGGCCTCCCAAATGTACAAAACCCACTAAAATTATAAAATTGAGGAAACAAATGTGTAGAGTACATAAAAATGGACTCATATTATAAACTAATCTAACTCCCATGGTTATTACCACATCCTTCAATCCGATATATAAAAACTAGTTTTGAACCCTTGGGGAAATGAGATGCAATTTAATCCAATGGTTATGGAATTCAACCCAATGGAAAAAAAACTCTCAGTTAATGAATATGAAACCTAAAAAATGATTCATTTATATTCCATTCATGCATGAATAATAAATTATTTTACATAACCATTCAAATCTAGCAATATTGTAAGAGTTTGCAACATAGAAGTGGAAAATGGAACTATGTATTTACTACTGATCAATAATACATAAAATCTACTGGAATTTCTACTTGATAAATTTATATAAAAAGAGAGAAGATTATTTACATCATAATACAAAATTCTGGATCAAGAGGATCTCCCTCAAAAACAAAAATGGCTCACCAAGTGCGCCTCACTCCACCGGGCTGAAATATGGTGAAAGAATGTGAGATGGGAGGGGGAATTAGACGAATCCTGAAGTGTCCATGATATTCTGGAGCTAAACCTGTGTATTATAACTCCATTGAATCTCCTTGAAATACCCTATTTTCCTCTCCAATCACCAATTAGGATGGGAATATTTCACCCTATAAATTGGCTCAAGCATTAACTAGTCACTCACTAGCTCTCTCTCTCTATCTTCGCAACAACAAATTTTAGAATTGATCAAAAATCCCATTCTCATGGATGATACCTGTATTTTATAAAACTGATTGGTCTCCTCAGTTTACAAATACATCCATAAACCAAATCTAAGTTGAATTGGTGTGGCTTCTCATGCTATGCCATGTTGCCTCTCTCTTCACCTTGCATCTTCTCCCAAATTGAGTAGGAACCCATTGGGATTCTCCAAATCACATGAGAGCTCTATTGTATGGTCTATTTCGACCTGATATGTCAGATATGTGAGATTTCAGAATTCCAATATGAATTGTGTCATAACTTTCATAGAATCTCCATCATTAGTGTCATAGATGTCATAAGTGTAAGAGGAATCTAGCCAAGTGTCTATGAAACTACCCATTTGGCTCTTCCTTGCTCATGTAAGATACAATTCATCCCAAATTCGACCTATGAAGTATATGGAAAAATATATTGACCTTATAATCCATCCAAAACATTAGTCTTTCTTTTACGACCTAAGTTTTACTTAGTGGTTATTTTATCAAGTGAGCCTCGTGAACCAAAGAAAGATGATTTGTTTGGACTTCAGAAGACATTCAGAATTGCTTTTGGGAAGTGATTGTTGTACTATATCACATGTTCATAAGCCATAGGGGAGTTGTAATAAAATTTTCTAGCATGATAGTGTCTGTAAAAGACTTGGTCTCTTAGACTTTATTTGTCAATCCGATCAGCCCAGGGTGTTTTTTCCCTTGGTTATTATTGCTTGTTGAATGAGCGACTGATAATATCTGTGTTTTTCACTCAATACCTCCAAAGTTGTGGTGGTCGGGTTGGAATTTAGGCCTACTAAGGTTATTAGAGCCTATGTGTCAATGTATAAACATGCTAGCCATCATGGTTGAGTCACATGAACATGTCTAAGTCCCCCTAGGTTTTTTTTTTTTTTTTAAGTTTTTTTAATTTTGATTTTTCCACAAAAATTAGGCTATTATTTAATAGTCTAATTGGAAAAATTGCTTTTGTAATAAAAGTGGGCTCAGAAATCAGTTTCAGTCATGGGGGTGCTCATTTTCTAACTCGTAGCACCATGTAAACTCATAAACCCACTTTTCCTAAGTTTTGAGTGATTTCTCCATCACTCAGGTAAAAAATCCCTAAAAATCAAATATTGATTATTTTAATTAATAAATTAATTAAATAATGGAGAAAACCCCAAATCCTAAATTAGTGGGATTTGCTCCGATTTGACTGAAATAAGTCTCATCGGCTTGATATTGACTGGAGCTAACCATTTCTTGATAGAAGGAGGTGATTTGGGTTGAACTGGGAGTGCACCACACATGCAATATTGGGAATTGTTCCCTCTCTCTCTCCTCCACATGTGTGGGCTCATTTGGATGAGCTTTGGTGGATGCTTCAGTTAATAGGTTGAGGTGTCAGTCCGATCAGCTCTCTGATTAACAGTTGCACTCAGTGAGACTCAGATAGAATCAGATCAAATTTGGCTTGACTCCACATGCAACTGCATTCTTTCTCTCCTTTGGAATTGCACCCCCTAGGCTAGATTTCCAGTTTTTGTTATAAATAAAGCTTGGTTTTCCTCTTCCAAGCTAGTTAGAGCTGGATTGAAGAGATTTTTCTATTGTATTGTGTACTATTTTGGAATAAAAAAGATTCGGAGGCAATATCAATGATGTAATGCTTTTCATGTGTTGATGGTGATTGTCAAGTGCTTATGAGGTATAATATGTATTATTGATATTTTCTTTTTGCTGGTTAATTGGTGACCTTGAAGGAGAGAGCTCCCTCCTATTAGGGTAAGAGATCATTCTATTTTGATTTATGCTCTTACTGTTCACTTGTTTAAGATCTCTTGGAGTTGCATGTATTTTAATTTTAATTGTTGTTCAGGTATGCAGGCTACTCCCAAAAGACTGAACACTAAGAGCAGCCACTCACAAAAACATATCACAGATCAACACACCAATGTTTGTCACATGGTTAAAACCATCAAAAGAGAAACAGTCCATGGCCCAAACCAAATAGCTTCTTGGATCAATTTATTATGCAAAAGAAAGAAAGTTACATAAGCTTCTCATAATCAATCAACTAGCCAAAGACCCTCCATGCTCTTTAAATAGAGATCATATACCAATAAGGTGTTAAGACATGGATCAATCATAGGTATGATCTAAGAGAAGTTGAACCATTAGATCACTTTATGTCTACAACATATCATGACCATTAGATTAGAATATTTACAAATGCATACTAATGCATACTAAATAAACACACTTTACGTAATAGATATATTACACAAGTTGATCTTAACTAACTCCTAAGTGTCTAAATATCTTAACATCCCCCCTTAAGAAAAACTTGGGATAGGATTAAAGGACTTACAAAAGTGACTCTATTAGGAGAAGGAAGGAGGCATTAGAGCCTATCCCCCCTTAAGGACACATTCCTAAACTCCTAACATAGATCAAAGTTCAGAAAACTTCACTTCTGTAAGAGACTTGGTGAAGATGTTTGCAACTTGATCATTTGTAGGGCAATAGAGCATTTCAATAACATGATCATGAACAATATTTCTGATGAAGTGCATGTGTATCTCAATGTGTTTGCTACGTTGATGTAGAACTGGATCTTTGGAAAGGTTTATGGAACTTTGATTGTTGCACCAAAGTGGAGTAGGATGTTGCTGCTCGAATCCAAACTCTAAAAGGATTTGTGAAAGCCATACAGCTTCCTGATTGGCATTACCTACGGTTCGATATTCTAATTATGCTGAAGAAAGAGAAAGAGCTTGTTGTTTCTGACAAGCCCAAGTGACAGGTCTAGATCCCAGAATGAAAACGTAACCTGCAGTAGACTTTCGATCATCAGGAGCACTGACCCAATCTGAATCAATGAAACCAACCAACAAAGGTTTCCCCCTTGTATTGTAATGAATCCCAAACTGAATTGTACCTCGAATATATCAAAGTATTATTTTTGCTGCTTTCTAGTGATTTTCATGAGGTCTTTGCATATAACATGCAACACGACCAATGACAAAGGAAAGGTCGGGACAAGAATGAGTCAAGTATAAGAGACTACCAAAAATCTAACGATACAAGGTGGCATCTACTTTAGGGGAAGTAAAAGTGGTATAAATTTTGACTCCAGACTGGAAGGGAGAAGGGGTTGGTTTACAATCTTCCATGTGAAAGAGACTAAGAAGGTCAAAAGAATACTTAGACTAGGAAAGAAAGATTCATTCTTTGGTTTGCAAGACTTGGAGATGAAGAAAATAATGGAAATGTCCTAAGTCTGACATTTCAAAAAAATGCTTAAGACTGGATTTCACATGGGTTAAAATTTTATGGTCACTACCAGTAAGGATAAGATAATCAACATAAAGAACAAGTATGATGAGATGGTTTCCTACTTTCTTTGTATAAACATTGCGGTCAAAATGGCATCTAGAAAAACCAGTGTCAAGGAGAAAGATATCCATTTTGGCATACCAAGCTCTAGGATATTTCTTAAGGCCATATAAGGATTTCTTAAGGAGACAGACAAGGCTAGAGTTATCCTGAACATCTCCAGGAGGTTGTTCCATGTAAATTTCCTCCTATAAATCACCATGTAAAAAGGCATACTTGACATCCATTTGATGGAATTCCTAGTTATGTAAGGATGCAAGGGAAATAACAAGGCAGATGGAGTTCATTTTTGTGATAGGAGCAAAGGTTTCATTGTAGTCAATCCCTTCAAATTAGGGAAAACCTTTGGAAACTAGCATTGCCTTAAGTGTTTCAACACTTCCATCTAATGCATACTTAGTTCTTTAGACCCATTTACATCTGACAAGTTTTCTTCCTTTTGGAAGAGGAACAATATCCCAAGTATCGTTTGCCATTAAGGAACGATATTCTTCATTCATAGCTGCATCCCAATCTGGATTTCCTGAAGCTTCTGCAAAAGTTTCTGGATCATGATTCTCAGAAACTTGAGCCAAAAGAGAAGAGGCTCACTGAAACTTAGAATGTGTTTGACATTGATCTCTAGGATCACCTGCAAGATCACCAGCTTCTTCACATGTTGAACGGACCCATCGAGAAAACATTGGTGCTAGTGCAACTGGAGGAACATGAGCAGGTGGAGGTGTATATTCATCCTCACTATCATCATAAAAAATTGGAGTTGGAAACTTGTCAAGGAAGTTGGAAGAAGAATAATAAGAAGGAACAATCCCCGAATCAGGCTCGCAGGCCAAAAGATGGCACACCCACCACGTTAGGCTCGCAGGCCAAGATATTTTCATCAAATTTAACATCTCTTCTAATGATTATATCATGAGAATGTTGGTGAAGAAGTATAGAATGTTTTACATCTTCATAATATCTAACAAATATGCACTTTTTACTTTTAGTTTGCAATGCTTTTTGTTTTTCATCCAGAATGTGAGGCCATGCTTCACAACCAAACACACGGAAGTGACTTACATCTGGTTTAATTTTACTCCATGCTTCTTCTGGTTTTATACCTTGTAAAACTTTAGTTGGTGTGTGATTAACTATGTAATTTGCACAATTTATGGCCTCAGCCCAATATTGAAGACTTAGTCCCTTAGATTGGATCATACAATTAGCCATTTATTTTAAAGTGCGGTTCTTCCATTCAGCTACACCATTTTTTTGTGGTGTATATGGAACAACATGTTGTTTTTGGATTCCTTGTTAAGTGCAGAAAGTAGTGAAATTTTTGTTAACATATTCTCCTCCATTGTCAGATCTTAACTTAATAATTTGATGACTAGATTGTTTTTCAACAAGGGCCTTGTAGGCCAAGAACATGTTAAATACTTCACTTTTAAGTTTTAGGAAGTAAATCCAAGTGTGTCTAGAGTATTCATCAATGAAAGTTAAGAAATATTTGAAACCGGAAAAGGAATCAGATGGAAGAGGACCACACAAGTCACTATGTACAAGCTCCAAGGGAATTGAGGCATGCCAAGAGGCACGTTTGTCAAAACTGTCCCGATGATGTTTTCTAAGTACATAACTGAAACAAACACCATCCTTGCAAGATACCATCGAAAGACAAATCACCATATTTTCTTTACATAGTTGTTGCAATGAGCGATAACTTAAGTGACCAAATCGCTCATGCGAAATTTTGCTCAAGTTATCACTATGAGAAAAAACAATTGAAGGAAAGGTGATGACTCAAATTTATTAAATTTGTACAACCTGGTAATATCATCAACAAGTCTAGTAGCAAGGACATTTTGAGGATTTTTAAAATCCTTGATTACAACTTAGTGAGGTGTAGACGTCACAATTTTACCTTTACCCGAATGAGTAATTTGATAGACTAATAACAAATTGCAGAAATTTTTTGGAACACATAGTACATCACTTAAACGACCATTTTCTACTGGAATTCTTTGAGATCCTACAACACGTAGGGATCTATCATCACCAACAAATATTTGTTTGGTGTTACATTCATGAATAGTAGAAAATATGGCTTTATCCTTAACCATATGATAAGATGCTCGAGAATCAATGAGCCATTCATTTGAAGTAGTAGAAGAAGATGCAGTATAAGAGTAACTAGAAGCACAAAGTGCATGTCCATGAGAGGTAGATTCTGAAGAGTAATCTAGGATGATGTGGTGCTTATTAATTGCTCCTTCTAAGGCTTCCATATTTTGAAACACTTAGATTTATCATGATTATTTTTCCCACAAAAATTGCAATGAAGCTCAGTATTCTTTCCTTTTGGCTTGGATCTTTTGTGATTTTTTAAAGGAGCTGACTGAGAGGGTTTGGGACCCTTATTTGGCTTATTATTGTGAAAATTTTGTTTCTTGGAAGGCTTGGACTTTTCTTTCTGTTGGGACAATAAATATTTCCCAGATGTATCTACATTGTTAATTATTCCAAGATGAATGAGATTATCTTGCTCAATAATTAAGGAATCACAAAAAGATTCAAGACTAGGCTCTTGATAGCTAGCTGCAGTCAAGGATTCTTTCATGGAGTAAAATGTAGATACAAAAATAGAATATGCAGGTCCAAGTTTGGAAAGAATATGATAAATACATTCTTTGTCTTCTTTCTTAATCTTGCATTATACACATAAGAGTGACAGTTTTATACTTAGATAAATAGTCTTAAATACATGAAAAATCACTTGGATTCATAGAAATCAATTCGTTCTCAAGTTGATGACCTCTAATTTCATTGTGTTTACCAAATACAAATTCCAAAATAATTCTTGAAAGAACAGAAACTAACTGCCTAGAAGTAAAGAGCTCAAAAAATCATGATGTTTTTAAAAAAAATGGCACTGAAAACTAATTCCGAATGATGAAGTTATGCTTGATTAAAGAAAATGTTGAAAGTGTCCTCAATAGTAATGTGGCAGATATTAACTTGACCAACATAAAAAAAGAACCCCCCTCTTCCCAAGATCAACCTTAGACAATCACTTTACAATAAAGTTACTTTTAAGGGAATCACTTTTGTAGAATAAGTGATGTTGACTTTTACAATAATGCTACTTTAAATAGTGTGGAAATAAATTAAAAGACTTAAGTGACTCACTTTTTATTTTATTTTATTTAAGTGAGACGCACTTGTACAATAAAGTAACATGAAAATAGAAACTGCATGCACTAAAAAGTAGCTTAATAAGACTTGAACTCAAGACCTATTAAGGAAAAAACAACTTCGGACCAAGTGACCTAAGTTTAAAAGGTACATAAAGAATGGAAATAGGAAGGGGGCTTCTTCTTTTGTTTTTACTCTTCTCTCTCGTTCTCTGTGCTTGTGTTTTTTTCCTACAAATCACAAAAAAAAACACACAAAAAAAAATTTCCACACTATGGGGTTATATCTTGGTTAGCTTACTCATAAATTCTAGGTTTTCAAGTTTTCATGTTGTTTTTGATTCGTCGTGATCACACAAGTTGCACGACAAAGAGAATACTTAGCCGAGAAGATAAGAAAAAATATTTCCCTCTCTATTTTTTATTTGTCGCGGTTGTGCAAGGTGCACGGCTAAGAGCATACGTAGCCAAGGAAGGCAATAGTCCTAGACTAAAAAAATAAAGATATAATAATAAAACTAATAAAATATGAGAGATTTGAAAAAAAAAACCAATCTGTCACTATAACATTCTACCTTCAGATTTGCGGAAATGGGTGTTTCTGAATCAAACAAAAACAATTTTCAATGAAACGAGAACTATTTCCCAATGGAAAAGACACTCCAGATGCAATGGAATAGCTCCCATAGGACCCAAATTCGCAGAAACTATAGAACCATAAACCCTTTAAAATTTTCGGCAACACCGGTTCCAGATCTTGATCACAAACGAAAGTGGCTCTTCATAAACAATCTAATACCATGTTTGGGTACACAGGGTACTCCCAAAAGACCAAACACCAAGAGAATCTACTGACACAAACAAATCACAGATCAATACACTAATGTTTGTCATGTGGTTAAAACCCTCGAGAGGGAAACAATCCATGACCACAGCCAAATAGCTACTTGGAGCAATTTATTATGAAAAATAAAGAAATTTACGTGAGCTTCTAATAATCAATCAACTAGCCAAGGAACCTCCATTCTATTTAAATATATATCATGGACCAATCAGGTTTTAAGCCACGAATAAATGGTAGGTATGATCTAAGAGAAGTTGAATCGTCGGATCACTTTATGTCTAGAACATATCATGACCCTCGGATTAGAATATTTACAAATACATACTAATGCATAATAAAGAAACAAAATTTAACTAATGGATATATTACACAAGTTGATCTTAAATAACTCCTAAGTGTCTAAATATCAGAACAATTGCATGCTTTCCAATTGTCTTTTTCCATCAACACCCATGTTTTAACCATCTATTTGTGCAAGGATTTCTAAGTTGCAGGTGATCTCACTTGTATAAGGAGTTGAGCTATTTTTAATATTCCTCATCTTCTGGATATTTTTGAGGACATAGTCCCTCGGTGTTCCACCAAAGCAGACTCCACATCCCAACATTCTCAGGCTTCCACACTCTTTCTCTCTCCTCCTCCTTCTAAAAATCAAAATTTTACCTAGTGACTTTGTTTACAAGCTTTGATATTATTCAAATATATTATATTAAAGTAAGAATTAACATATATCTATTGTCTTAAGGCTCATAATCTAGATTTCATTCCTAAAAAGTTTCATAAAGCATTCTAGATCTAGTTTAGGGGAATCGTCCGTTTTGCATGGCAATTTAAAGAGAATCCGTAGTTTGCATGCTTTAGATTTTTGTTTTTTGTTTTAGAAGATAAAATATAGCGATAAATGCATGTCACATTGGCTACACCAAAGGCAAGAAAACCCCAAGGAAATCTTGCTTTCCTTGGTTCTGTTTTTACCGTTTTAACTAGTTTTAACTTAGTTTTTTTTTTTTGTTTAAAGTAGACTGACCCAAAGGTACTTTAAAAGTGATTTTGGACATATTTAATTCTAATAAGATCATTTTTTTTTATCAGGAATAACAAAAAGAGGAGAAGCTGTTGTTCGAAAATGGCTTTTGGCCCATCCAATTCCCCCAGGAGTCTCCCCTTTTTACTGTAATCTTTAATTTTGGCATTTTGTAAAGCCTTGGTTTCATTCTGTATAAGAACCAAGAGGATTCAGGTAATTTTTCTGATAATGTAACCTCTGATAATAAAAAAATTCTCTGAATAGGCTCTTTTGAGCCCATTCCCCATCCCCCCTGGGGGGATTCACGACTTTTTTCCTGTCTTTTGCATTTTATTATTTCTTTTTCACTCTATATTAGTTTCATTTATGTATAATAATATGATTTGATTACTTTATCATATATTCCATATTACCGTGTCAAAGTAACTTTAATACTTACCCCACGACTTCTTGATTGACATGAAAGGGGAAAGAGATGTCTGGTAGGACTAATTAGAAAACATGTGGTTTGATTCTTTTTTTTCTACTTATCATTAATTTATGCAAACAATATTTCTAAAACTAACCCCCTCCTTGATTCCCCGATTGAGGTCCACTTGGACCGAAAAGGGTTCCTGGAGGGTTTTTCTTTCTAAAAACACATCCTTAAAAAATTTACTAAAATTTACAAAGACTCTGGTGTGTTTGCTCTGCGTTTGGCTTCGGTTCATTTGACTAGTCAATATGCATGAAAACCAACATGAGTGACTAAATTAATTAGGTTTCTCCTTCCCCAATTAACCACCATCAGGCAAAAATCCAATGCCTCAATCAAACCGTAAATGATGGAAAAATACCCAAAGGAAGTGGGAAGTCCTAGACAGTGAATTCAAGGCCCCAATATCTATTACACCTTTGTTTGCATTATAAACACAGTCTCAGAGAATCCATTCATCCCACACATTCCTTGTGGGTAGCCATGAATTTTTTCTTTTTTGACATACTCCAAGTACCCCTCGGGTATACTTGGAGTCCCCCTTGCCTAATTTAATCCACTCATATTCCATATTAACTTAAAACGTACCAAGAGGCAATTGCAAAACATTCACTCCAAGCACATGCAAGTACATTTGATTATTTTATGACTCCATTTTTAAAGCACTGGTTCTTTTTTAAAATCTTTCGATATATATATATATATATATATATTGTGTGTGTGTGTCAGCATTGCACTTCTTGTGCTCATTTTTCATCTTGTCATCTATGGTTTTTTATGGTTAATTTCGAAATCCTAAGCAACTATCTCAATTTAACATCATCATACTAAAGTAACTTAATAGGGTCTACGCCCCTTGGCTTAGTTAGGAGTTGAGCCTAAACGAAGGATTCAAGAACAAGGTGACATTCTTGACTCAAGACTTGCCCCCAAGGACACACTGAATGGCTTGAAGATTTCTGCCACATTCCCCCCTAGGTGTGTGAAAGGCAGCAACACATTTTGGCACCTTTGACAGGGATTGTTACCTAGAGAAATTCCTATGGCTTGGGGTACGACAACAAACAAATTAACTCCAGAAATCAATCCTTTCCAATATGCAAGAGAAATCAAATATCTAACACTAAAGGATCAAACCCTGTACCTTATTCCGGACAGTTGAAGTAGATCCCCATTGAGCTTTCCAACTTCAACTTGAATTGATGAATCACTTCCTCAACAACAAGTAAACAATATAAGCATACTATATATATTGGTGTCAGATCTACTTTATCATATATAATCAACAATGTATAAGCATTTGAAATCATCCATGGATAAAATATTCATTCAAACATACATTATTGGACAGGAAAAGATATTTCTATTAATATAAAATCAAATATTACAATGAATACAACCTTTGTCAGCACGTTTGCAAATCAGAGAAATTGAATCCCCCACTTTGGCCTCCACCACCTCAATCCTCCATCTCTCAATAGCAAGCTCACAAGCAAAAGGAAAGCTTGGGAAGAACACCAAAGTGCTCCAAGGGACAAATGGATGCAGACTCAAGCATAAGTTCCAACAACAATGGACTATAGTTTCTTTGCTCTCAATTCTCTTATTCCTTCAATGTATCCAAAGGGTTCCTTATATAGCTTTTCAATAAGGTAATGAAAGGTCGAATCTAAGCGATCTCAAGGCATATGGAAGGCCACGAAACAAGTGAGTCAGATCCATGTCAAGGAAAACTCCAAAAGGATTTGGACTTTTGTACACATCCTGATGTATGCAGTTTTAGAGGTCAAACCACGTATATACGCGATAAGGGGTTTAAAAGTTGCATATAGCAATTTTCACATGTTCTTAGGGATGGTCTAGGAAACATCAAAGGACAAAAAATGGTGCAAGGGATCTAAGGAATCTACAGAGGGACAGGGGAAGGCCATACAAGTGTGATTCACCTGGTGTGGTAAAATCAGCTATAACAGATGCCCCCTAATGTGTGAGGCCAGAGGGTTCATACGATGGCCGAAATACATTATAAGTCCATCCCGGAAGTGGAGTGATGAAGAATCCCAAATGGGAGACCAACCACCCAATCAACATAGTACAATGATACAACTATGCACATAACTGAAAATACATATAGCAGTCTCGGATACATAAGAGTACAATGGCAATGAATAGGCATGATACAAAGTATGACATAAGTGGTCATCGCCACATACAATATACACAAATCAGAATCTCCATGATGAAGATATAAAAAGGATCATGATATCCATAATAGCTGGAAATGTCTGACACATACTAGAATCAAGTCACAAGAGCTGAAATCTCATGAACACGGGCATGATCAAGGAGGTAGCATATAAGAGATGCCACCAATATGGAAGGTCTTCTACACAAACCGCTACGAGTACAAGTCCTACTATGTGAATAGAGGTGTCGAGGTCGAACATAGTATTCCATCGTCTGATTATCGGTCATTGATGTATGCCATTAACAGATGCGAGATCACCCACCGATAATGATAATGGGAATCAAGGTACTAGAGTGCAAACTAACAAGTGTGAATAAATTGTTGAGGTCGAACACTTGAGAGGATTCATTGATTAGGGGACATTGATGTATTCCCAAAAACTGTTGATGGTGAGAGAACCTACCACTGATGACTGCAAGTCTCAAGGCACTCATAAATGACTCTAGATTCCAATCCCGTAATAAATGATCTGAAGTCGATGGGATGAAATCCGCTGGGAGGAGGGCATTAAGGCATCCCCCATCATCCAACATGAGGTACTCAACAAAGCTAGATAATGTGGAAGGACTCGATCATAAGGTGCATGAACCAGTAACTTGTACCAGGAATGGCCGACATGCAAAGTCAAGATAACTAAGGAATTGTCGACTCATGTTTCAACTTCCTTTGAATAAGAGCATATTGGTGAATGGTGACTGAATAAAGGAAGCATAGACTCGATATACAAAATTAGGACATCTCTACGACACAGGAGGCATTGACAGAGGCTCCATGGTGACTGAAATTTTAACCAGTTGGTGGATATAAAATCAGATAAACGAGTAGAGCTCATAAAGTCAAACTATAAACCCAACCAACGGATGTGATATACAATGATTTGTTTGAAGGCGACACAACTCGATAGCTGCCAAAAGATAACATATTTCCTTGTTCAGATTTTTGGTTTTTTAATTCTTTTGGACTTTTTCAAATATTTAAAAACCTTGAAAAATAATAAAACTGCTTTATAGTTACAGACTAGGAGGAGACGAGTGTCATAATGGGAAAACAAACTAGTTCCAAGCAGTGGAACATACCTATGCTCAATGTAAGGATACATGTGTAGGATAGCGACACTCGAGGGAAAGTCCCCTCCCGATAAAAATAGGGAATCAAGCTACAAAGGATATATAAAATGGCTCTGTATGGATAGACATGAGACAAGCTCAGGCAATATGGCTGATACTCAAAGTCATGAAAGCCAACATAAGGCTCAATAAGGTAGGAAAAGCTCATGATAATGCAATTACAACTTGACATAAGGGAGTCCTGAGGGAAATAGGCCAGCAAAATATCAAGAGGAGTATGAGGCTCTTGCGAATTGTCATGGAAATACTATACAACAGACTCCCACACCCTAAGGGACAAAATGTCGGCATGGGCACCAAATGCAAATAGGGCGCTAACTAGGGTACCCATGTAAGGTCAATCTCTACCATTCACATAATGCCACTTCTAAAACAGCAAGAAGGTTCTGTGACATAATAGAATGGGTTCGTACGTAAGGCTATAATGAAACGGTCATACGGTCGTGCAAAATAAAAATGGTGATGAAACCTAACCCAGATGTCAGTTTAGACATAATACTTGAAATCGGCACGAACGGCTCAATCCAACGGCTGAAAAAACACTCAAAAAGGTCTCCTACATCATAAATTAGTCCAAAAGCGGTCCAAAAGGATTAGAAACGGTCCAAACTATAGAAAAGGGGGTAAAAATTTTCAAAAATTTGAAAAATTTCTATAAATAGTAAAAAATTCAAAACATTATATAACATTTGAAATTTTTACCCAATTGAGCTTAGAACTTCAATAGCAAATTCCAGGAGATCCAGTCGACGGAATCCACTACCGTTTTTTCCAGGTACTTCCCCATGCTCTACTCTTTCATTTTGATGCAATTTTTATCAATTTCCATGGTGTATTTAGGATTCTAGGCCCATCTTAAATGCGCGCTAGGGCCCACGTGGAAATCAAGGGTTTTTCTGCATATAGAGTTGGATATACACGGAAAATTCCCTCAAAGTCACGTACATATGTGGTTGTTTAGCAAACATTCATGTATGCGGCCATGCTCAATGATTTTTAAGTGTTCTAATGGATCAAACTCAAATTTTATGTGCAGGATGGTCCTAGAATGGAGAGAACATTAACATGGTGATGTAGAAGAGGCAGTAAGGGAAGATCTAATGGCTCAACAAGTGTTACGTGCATGCGGGATTTACAAATTTTGGTGTCTTGGTGGCTTAAGAGACAAACCAAGACTGTTGCAGATGTTAGTTGACTACTGGGATCCAGAGTCAGAGTCGTTCCAGATAGACGGGATGTCCCTCACCATAGAAGTGGAGGACATATATTTTATTACTGGACTTTCCTGATGGGGGGAAGTGGTGAACCTACACTCTCGCGGGCCCAGATGTGGCCTGACTATAGATGAGTACGTTACAGTGTACTGCTATCTGGAAATGGAGAAGGTGGGGAGTCAGATCCCAACTAACTCCGTATAGGTGCTGGGCCTAAAGGCCATCCTACTGACACTGGGAAGGATAGCAACCTTAGCTTCACTCCACCAAGCCTTTGGCCTCTGATGTTCTATGTGGTGGAGTGCATGGGACCCACTTTGTACGATTGGAGCACTGCGATACTGAGCAACATGAAACACTAGCTCAGTGAGTGCAAGATGGGGGGATTTCGAAACTTCGGTTTCAGCAGCATACCGAGCACATTTTTCTTTGAGAATGTTTTAAGATTGAGCCCTAGAGTTGACGTTCCTCTACACATGGTTTGAAATCCATCCCAATGGCGTTGGGCGGATGAGATGCATAGACTGGGTGGAGGTAGGGTGTCCAACCCCTATCCAGCTGATTTCTTTCCATGGTGGCGATGATAGATAGTTGCTATCGATGACTACCCCTATGTAGGGATAGATTTTTGGGGAGACCCAAATGTTCCGCTACCACCAGGATCAACATACGGTGACATTGGTAACGAATCTCGACCCTCTTTTTAAAATTTTTGAGTTATTTAAATTTTTTTGTGTTTTCTAATTATGTGGAATCAAAATACATTTTTTTAGGTGACAATACATAGTAACATCTACCATATGCATGCAGATGTGGGACCATGGCGGCATGAAGGCTTCCCTCATTATAAACAGAGGGGAAGAGGAGACGATATCATGGGTGTGGATGCGGAGTGGATGCTCCAAAGCATTCATACCAACTTTATGAGACTGACACACAGAGTACCCATAGTGCAAGTCAAGGACTTGCTTGAGGCCATGCAGCTCCAAGTGGTGGGTGTACCATGAGCATGGGTGTGGCTATTTTGATGGCTAACTAGATTCATGGTGATGTTCCATGATCACAAACCCCCTCCTCCTCCACAGGCTTAGATACCTGGGAGTGATACATTTTGTACTACTGTGTATTTATATTTTGGTGGCTCGAGAGCCCCATTTTTGTATTATGACACTATGTATTACCACATTTTGGATGTTTATAAAAACTTTTATGATGATAGATTTATTTATTTACATGTGTAAAAATTTATGTTTGTGATGAGCTTATTGTGTATGAAACAAATGCCAATCTAACACATCGTTAGCATATGAGTCAACAACTTGATTATTAATTCTTGGAACTTGTATGTATATTATATTGTCAAATTACCATTCTAACAATATCACACATAAGAATATTCTTAATAATGTCGGATCTCTAACATGGTACAAACCATTAAGCTATGACACTACTAACTCCAAATCAAGTGGTACCTCAAGAGAGAGAACACCATGTTAAATGGCATCCTGTAGAAGTTCAATAATGGCACTATACTCAGCAACATTATTTAAAGATGGCCATAAACATATGCCTCCTGAAGACAATACCTAACCCATAGGAGTATAAATCACCAAATCAGCAAAGGCTGGGTGTTGAGTGTGACGACTCGCACCATCCGTGAATGCTATGAAGGTGGAAGATTCCATTGACATCTTCCAAAAGAAATGGAAACTAATCACAAACCTGATTGCCATAAGAAAAAGACTTACCTATGCAAAACTATACAATAATATACAATAACCATCCTTGGCTGAAAATCATGCATAGTACTTTTTGAGATAGAGCCCATTTCTAGGCTCCGCCAAGGTCATTCCCTCATAATCCACTAACTCATAAGAACCCTTCTCTAACACATGTTTAACGATGTAAGGACAGCGCCACATGGGCTTAAACTTTCCTACCCCTAAGGGTTCTTTCGGTTGATCCTAGAAAAGGACCAAGTATCCCTCACTAAACCTCCTTGGACAGACATACTTATCATATTGGACCTTAACCCGATGCTTATTCACTTCTAGAGCCACCAATGCATCTCAGCGCTGCTCATCAAGTTGCTCTAGGTGGACCAAATGCTCCTCCAATGGGGAAGTGTATGGTAAGAGCTCTATGGCTAGCTTCAATTAAGGAATCTCGCACTCAACTGACAATACCGACTCCACTCCATGTACATACTGATATGGAGAAAAACTGGTGGCAGTCCTAACAGCGGTTCTATAAGCCCACAAAGCAGGATATAACATGATGTGCCAATTCGTCTTGCTTTGTGAGATGGTTTGTTAGAGAATGGATTTGAGTGTTTTTTTCACTGCTTCTACCTATCCATTCACTTGAGGGTAGTAAGAGGAGGAATTCTCTTGCTTTTACCCTAACTTTGATGCCAACTCTTCCATCATACGATTCTAAAAGTGAAAGCTAGGGTCAGTGACAAGCTCTTTTGGAATACTGAACCGAGTAATAATCTGGTTGAATACAAAGTGTGCGACTGTCTCACCTTGGGATTTAACTGTAGGCATAGCCTCAACCCATTTCATGAAGTAGTCAACAACCACTATGATATGATGATGGCCCCTAGCTGAAGCTAGGTTGCAATCCATAAAATCAGGCCCCCACTTAGTGAAGGGACTGGCAGTGATGATGGGATGTAACAGGGAAGGTCATGGGCACATATTCTGTGTGAACACCTGGCAAGGGTGGCACTTCTTGACCACATCTACATAATATTTAAAGATCAACAGCCATAAATTACTCGCTCTCAAGGTTTTTTGGGCTGTAGAAAGCCTAGATAAATGACCACCACACTCCCCTCTGTGGCAATCATTCAGCACAAGCTCAGCCTCCTCATGAGTTAAACAATGATGTAAAATGGAATCTACCCCATGATGGTACAAAGTGTTATCCACTATGAGGTAATTCTTGGATACGTGATGTAATCGTCGTCATTCATCTCAGGAGAGGTGAGTAGGGACCTTCAATGTTTGTAAATATATAATAATATCCCCATACCATGGGTTTAAAGTTTAGATTTAGAAGATGTTCTCATCGATAAACGTATCTTTACAAACCAACTCCTCGGCTTCTCTTGGGAAATCCGATATAATCTCCGCAAAAATTAACGATTTCTTCAATTTTTCCGAAACAAACTCGAGATCGAATTCTTGCAAGATGAAAATCCATTTATTATACTTTCCCAAAATCATCCTTTGAGTGAGGATGAATTGAAATGGATTGACATGGGTTACAACCAAGGTCTAGCGAAGGAGAATATAATGTCTCAACCGTTGAACTGCATGTACAGTAGCTAAGGAAATCTTCTCAACATGGGAATAATGGATCTCCACATCAATAATATTCTAGGTCAGATAGTATATGACATGCTCTTGGAGCTCCTCATCGTCTTGAACCAAAACCATACCAATCGTCTCCAAGGAAGTGGCCACATAAAGTAGAAAATCACGGCTATAGTCTTGGGGACTAACCACTGGGGCCGATGCTAGGGCTCGCTTGAGTGCATCAAATGACTCCTGGGCTCGCTCATCCCAACAAAATGTGGTGTCCTTTTTCAAAATATGCATAAAGCCTCTAGTCAAATTGGAAAAAATGACAACAAATATCCATAAGAAGTTTGCCATGCCTTGCAAGTATTGAATATGTCTAATGTATTTCGGGGGAGACAACATAAGTATTGCCTCAACCTTCAAAGGGTCGAATCTTATACGCTCTTTGGAAACAATGAATCCTAATAACTGACTAGACTTCACACAAAAGATGCACTTGTGAGGATTTAACCTGACTAAATAGCGGCGCCACCTTTCGAATACTAATCTCAAATGATAGGAATGACACATTCTCATACAAGAATGAGCATCAAGGTCATCCAAAAACACTTCGATAATCGATTTGAGATCATGGAAGATCAAGGTCATAGCCCCGTGAAAAGTTGCTCCAGCATTCTTAAGTCCAAAAGGCATTTTACGATATGCAAAGGTTCCCCAAGGACAAATAAATGCAGTCTTATGTTAGTCCTTGGGTTTAATTTGTATCTGATTGTGTCCGGAAAATCCATCCATAAAATAAAATACCTCGCTACCCACACATTCATCCAATATTTGATCTATAAATGGTGTGGGGAAATTATCTTTAGGACAGGCATGATTCAAGTCACGGAAATCAGTACATATGTGGATCGCTCCCTGCTTCTTATCAACCGGAATGGGGTTTGAAACCCACTCCGTCAAAGGAACGGGATAGATAAAAATGACTTTGAATAGTTTCTCTATCTCTACGTTAATCGTGGGTGCTTTCCTAGGATTCATTGCACGCAAGTGTTGTCTAATAGGATTAGCATTGGGATAAGTTTTAATCTCGTGTTCAATAATGCGAGGGTTGATACTTGGCACTTCATCGTAAGACTAAGCGAATATATCACAAAATTCTTTAAACAACTCAGTGTATTCTTGAATCTTAGCATGGGAACATTATTCCCCAATATAGACATTCTCTATCCTGCCTGGATCATGAGAGATATTGATAGGAATGGTAGGATATATATTCCCCATGTTTCCATCAGCCATCGGACCAGGAGAGCTTAATGGAACCATGGGACTACCAATTCTCTTACTAAGAAACTCCCTAAAGTCCTCACGCTCCAAGCGGTAAAGCTATTGAAGAAAATAAGATCTATGATGCAACTCTTCCCAAGGTGGCTCAACCCCTGACATGGCCTCAATAATTTCTTCGTCTGAAGGAAAAACACTATGAAGGCATTCATCCACGTGAGAAGACTGAACTGCCCATGTAGGAAGCACATATGGGTCCTCCTCCTCCATCTGTGAAGAGGAAGGAATAGGATTTGTAACACACCTAATATTAGCTTGATAAGCTACCATAGCTGTAGGCAATGCCACACCCATCATGATGGGCTCACTCGAAGTATTCGGTGTAGGAAGAATCCAAGGATCTTCCATATGACTCGAGCGAAAATACACCGATCTCATAGATGTTGAAGCCTCACTAGAACTAGACCCTATCATAAGGACAATACAGGAAAACTAAAGCTTCCCATAAGGGATGGACACATGCCCACACCCACACTCCCAGTTGCCAGCTGAGAGTGCTCTACAATCGGGATCGAAGCTCCCAAAGATGCGGTAACCAATGGATTATTGAATGACGTTTGATCAATCGTAACTATCTTCCCATTAAATGGAAATCATAAAATGTGAAATAGTGAAGAAGCTATGGCTTGCATACTATACATCCAATTCCTACGCAGCAAGAGATTGTAGTCAAGTGGTGCATCAACCACCTCGACCTCTATCGCAATGGTCTTCCCTCCCAAATTGACCTTAATGGAAGGAAGGATCCCGTGCGGCCTAAATGATCTCCCATCAAACGAAGTCAACATGGTAGTGGATTTACACAACTCAAGAGAACCGAAACCCTTCCAACATGATAAAGACATCACAGAAGCTACAGCACCTTCGTCAATCACAGTGCGCTTGACAGTCATGTTAAGAAATTATACATGAATCAAAAGAGACACATAGCAAGGCAAGAAAGGTTGAAGTCCTACGGTTTCAAGTTTAATCACAGAGGAAGAATTATCATTATTCACACCAAGGGCAGAAAGCAAAGCCTTCCTTTTCGAAGGACAACTTTGAAGTACTTCTAGTGCAGACATCGCACAAGGACTGTGGCCCAAATCCTTGACAACATAATAGTTCTGGGTGGCTCAAGCATTAGGATTGTGTCCCGAATGCTTAAGGAATACCTTAGGAATGTGAGGTTCAAATTCAGGTTTATCTAGAGTTTTTTCAATACACAAAGGAGTCCCTGGTGGATCAGGTTCCTTTCCTGGGTTGGGTTATGATGAACCATATTCCTTCGCACGGGTCACAACCTTCGTAGCACGCACCATGTTAATGCAACCATGACCACTATCCTCTGGTGGATATTGATCACCACCAGAATGACCATGGGTCCCCAAGTTAATGTTTTGATTGTGAGGAAAAGGGTTAGTCAGCACAGCTAGGCCCTGTGCTAAGAGTCTCGAGGCTTCATCAATACAATGGCACAAGTAAGTGAGGTGATCGTCCTTGCACAACTTGCAAGGAAACTTAATCTTACATTTATATTTCTTCACCCCCCGAGCATTTCGAGAATTCTTGTCATTAGTATTAGCATTTTCATTCCTATTCCCACCCTTACGATTGTTCTTGCCCTTCTTTTTATTCCTTCTGGGTTGCTGGTTACCCTTCTGGTCTGACGATTGCACCGAAATCACACTCACTGTTTTGGTGGGTTGAGATGAATCCATGGCTTGTCCCGAAGTATATTGGTTGATTGACAATTGACTAAACTGTTTCACAAATGAATCTGGAGGTTTAGCACTTGCACAACCAATAATTCCATTGGCATGTGGTCCAGGTTTAACTTTGGGGTTGAAACTAGAACGTGAAGCATTGGGAATGATCTCATATAACAAACTGGATTGAGCATAAATCAAATCCAGTTCCTATGCCCTAAAGATGGCTTGTTCCTCATTTTTCATTCTGGATGTAGAAACATCCTTTGCTATATAAGGAAATAATGACTTAAGAAACCATTCAAGGAGGAATTTCGGGGTATGAAGGATTTAATCAACCTCTTTCATCTACGCCACCCTTGGATATGGTATGAGATATGTGTGGCTTTATCCTACCGAAATGTTGGCAAGATTTCTGTACCAACGTTGTAATGCACTGGTAGCTGGAAGTGGTTAAGAAAAGTCATCGCTAGGTCATCGAGCAAAGCGAATGCCCCCCTAGGTAACTCTATATACCATTTCATGGAAGGCCCTATAAGGGTGCATTGAAACACCCTTAAATGGATTGAATCTTGGTGTGGGAAATTTGAAGAGCACCATAGGTGAAAGGTAGTAACATGTTCACTCAGATCCTCTCTCATTTTGCCCTCAAATTTGGGTATGTCCAAGGGAATCTTAGCAGGGACAGCCAATCAAGCCGGTTCATGAGATATAGGATCGTTCATCAATCTTTACAAGTCAGGAAGATTTAGCATTGCGAGAAAAGGGAGCCTAGGATGAGCAGGTCGGTGCACCGCTCCCTGATAGTTTTGATTCACATAGGTATGATTACCATAACCACCATGGCCTTAACCATAGTGCCCTCCTCCCATTTGACCTGTGTAGGGTGGCATAGAAGCACCATAATGTGGTGTACCTTGACTATTCGAGGCTACAAATCCATAATTTGGAGAGTAAGCAGGTTGTTGATACCCATACCCATAAGGCAAAGAAGCTTATTGATACTACGTCCCATAATTAGGTCCGTAATTCATCACATGATATGTCCCATGAGACACTTCGTAAGTAGGAATATACACTCCAGAAGTAGGAATATACATTCCAGAAGTAGGAATATACATTCCAGAAGTAGGAATATATGCTCTGGAAGTAGTAACATGAAGTCTAGAAGTATGAACACGACCTCCCGAAACAATGGGCAGTACTTGAACCTGAGACACAACTGGTCGAGTAACAGCAGTACAGACATGACTCATAGCAACATTCACGCCCAAAGGACCATGTGACTGACGTGGAGGGTGAACATTCAAAGAACAAGAAACCGAGGATGAAGGGATCCGTAAAACTATGTACGTTGTGTTCCCTATAGTCACTCGTCTTGGATCTAGTATCCTAATAGGATCACTAACCCTAGGTCTAGGAGGAATATGTGATGTAGCTTCCACCGCCGGGATGGAAGGTGCAATGTGACTTGTGTTCCCAACCCTCTACACATGGTAAGGAATAGGAGTTCCCCCATGCATATTGTTAGGCTAAAACTTCGACTCGACATGAAATTCCAAATCATGTGTGGGCATACTAAACATACCATAACTACCATAACTAGTGCTTGCGGGTTCATAATAAGTCTCATCTTCTGGCATGCCATACCAGCGATGCATCAATGGGGGATCAACACTAGAGTAAGTAGGTCTATCATGAAAAGTACCTATCTCAGAAATTGCAAGACTTAACTCAGTCATATCAGGTGAAGGATCATACATAGGAGTAACCTCACCATCTTCCACTTGAATGGGAGAGGGTGATTCAGGAATACCTTCTTCATGGTCTCCCATCATGTGTGAATCAATGTGTGAATTAGTCCACCTGGACTGTCTATCTCTTTCTCCCAAAGGAGGAGGAGATGTAGAAGATGGAAGTCCTGCTAAACGATGAGAATGGTGAGGAGCTGCACCTGAATCCACAATGACTCAAAAATTGTAAAAATACTCTCTAACTACACAAACCCTAGGCAAGCTAATGTGTACAGAGCATACAGAAATAAAATCTAAATCCAAACACAAGCAATAAAGGGTAGGATAAATGAGCTCCCGAATGAAGCAGGTATGTCTCGCCTAGGAGAGGCTTGAGACTCCCATAAACAACAAGAATAGGTACATAACTAGTTATTGTGGCCCTTAGCTTCAATGCGTAAAGCGACTGTGATGTCTGACCCCAACCTGGGCGGGACACCCACAGAATAACCCCTGCAGAGTACCCTCTTGATATCCTAGGTAAGGAAACTAAGGTCACCTCAATATAGTCAAAGCTCAGGTGGACAGTCATAGGCGAGATTCACCATATGGGTAGGGTAGCAAACCCCAAAACTCTCAAAATATCCCCCAGATACGAATACAATCCTGGAAATATCTTCAGTGATACTCAGTTATGACTAGGGGTCATCCGAATCAATAACCGCCCACACTGCCTTGTGCTTAACTCCCTTTTGAGAGGAGGATCCTGATAAACACCAATTATACCAAGGAATTCCACATTCTCACCTGGACATACACATGCATGCTGTTGTTTAGTGGTCTTGGAGAATTTACTCACAATGACCTATTCCAAGACCCTAAAACCTAATTTTGTTGGTGAACCCTATCAAACAAAATAGTGTAGTTCATTTTATTTAAGTGTTGATTTTAATTGGATTTATTACTCAAAAAAGGTAGATGACCGTGCAACCAATGGTGTTATGACACAACATGAAGCAAAATGCACACCTAACAATCAATGCAAATGCATTGTGTCCATGAAAAACAGGGTATGCTACTACGTGAAATGCACAATTTTCTTCAAATGATAAATGTAAGCTTTCCTATATGAAATACTGACTAATACTCCAAAGCAAATCTAGTGCAAGTACTATGCAAAATGCAATATGCAATGCATAATGATAATCAAATATTTTTGGATTTTTTGAAATAAAAATGAGATACTAAAGCAAAATAATGATTCTACAACCCCTAGACTCTGCAAGCACAATCATGCAGCACTCAATCAAAGTACTAAGGTAAAATAAATCTAATGCACTAATCCCAAAAAAACAAATTTAAAATGCAATGACAAGAACATTCTTCAAAAAAAGAAATTTTACCCTAAAAAAAACGTCTCTAGTCAGAAACAGAGGTGTATACAGACTCTAGCAGTATCAAAGGAGACTCAGCAATCATCAAAATTCAACCAGCAACAATCAATCTTCCTCTAGAAGTAAAAACTAAGGGCATACACGACTGTTCATAGTAAACCCGCGTGTGTACACGGATATAGCAGTGAAACCTGCATATATATGCGACTATGAGTTAAAAAGTCGCGTATAGGAAGAAAAAAGGATAAAAATACAGGCAAACAGACAAGCTAGGACCAACTTCACACCAATCATACACTACCAGGATAAGATTCCCCTAGACCTGACACAGAAATAGATAAAAAAGAGAAATTCAAATTCATTGAATGCCGATAGAAACCCCCAAAGGACAACTACTAGGAAATCCCCATTGGAGTCTCCAATTTTGTTATGGAGATAAATTCCTATGGCTTGGGGTACCACAACAGACAGCATGACTCAAGAAATCAATCCTTTCCAATATGCAAGAAAATCAAATATCTAACACTAAAGGATCAAACCTCGTACCTTATTCCGGATGGTTGAAGTAGATCCTCGTTGAGCTTTCCAACTTCAACTTGAATTGATGAATCACTTCCTCAACAATAAGTAAACAAGATAAGCATACTATATATATTGGTGTCATATCTACTCTATCATATGTAATCAACAACGTATAAGCATTTGCAATCATCCATGGATAAAATATTCATTCAAACATACATTATTGGACAAGAAAAGATATTTCTATTAATATAAAATTAGAGATTACAATGAATACAACCTCTATCGACATGTCTATGAATCAGAGAAATTGAATCCTCCACTTGGGCCTCCACCACCTCAATCCTCCATCTCTCGATAGAAATCTCACAAGAAAAAGGCAAGCTTGGAAAGAACACCAAAGTGCTCCAAGGGACAAAGGGATGCAGACTCAAGCACAAGTTCCAGCAACAATGGACTATAGTTTCTTTGCTCTCAATTCTCTTATGCCTTCAATGTATCCAAAGGGTTCCTTATATAGCTTTTCAATGGGGTAATGAAAGGTCGAATCCGAGCAATCTCAAGGCATATGGAAGGACGGGAGACAAGTGAGTCAAATCCATGTCAAGGAAAAATCCAAAAGGATTTGGATTTTTGTACACATCTTGATGTACACGGTTTTAGAGGTGAAATATGCATATATACGCGATAAGGGGTTTAAAAGTCGTGTATAGCAATTTTCACATGTTTTTAGCAATGGTCTAGGAAACATCAAACGAAAAAAAATAGTCCAAGGGATCTAAGGAGTCTGCAAAGGGGCAGGGGAAGGCCATACAAGTGTGATTCACCTGGTGTGGTAAAATCAGCTATAACAGGGATAAATCTTTTTATTCCCAAGTATGACTTAGCTTAACTTTTTTCTAAAGAGATAAAAAGATAAAACAAAATTTGATTGATCTTGTCTTTAAAAAACATTAAAATTAAAACTTGATCCATTTGGAGAGTCCACTATCTAACATCCCTCAAATAATTTCTACCCGAAGAAACCACAATCAATTATTTGAATCTCTCCCTGATCCTGAAAGGTTTATTAGGAAATATTGAATAGCTAGATTTCTCGTAGAAACCTTGAAGACTTAGGAGATCAATCCCTCTCAAATATCCATCACATATTTGTAGAGATTCATATTCACCAATCTCAAGAAATGATGGAATTTTTCAAACCCCTTGACTTTTCTCAGATAGAAGGTGGTCCCCATGACATTCCAAATGATGCTATCAAGAAGCTCCCCATATTTTAGGGCAATAATTCCATCACTGCCAAGTCTCACCTTCGAAAGTTTGAAAAGTGCCTGGTCAGTTATTGCAATGATGTTTCCCATAACCATGACGATATTAAAATGAAGTTGTTTGCTTTATCCTTAGAAGATGATGTTGCAAAATGGTACCTCGACCTAGATGATGATTCATATAAAACTCTTAGTGAATCCCAATATGGTTTTAGGAAGAAATGGGGAGAAAATAAGGACCCAAGACATCTTCTTGATGCCCTTCATAACATAAAGAAGATGGAGAATGAAGCCATGGATGAATTTAACACTAAATTCATGCATGTGGTTGCAGACCTTCCCAAAGACATCAAGCCAAAGGATGCCTCCATCCTCATATCCTACATTGAATCTTTCACCGGTGACTTAAGATACCAGTTGACAGATATGGAACCATCTAAGCTAAAGACTACCCAGGAATTAGCTGAAAAAAATACAAAAGAATATGCAATCTTCAGGGAAATTTAATATTCTAGGCTACACTAGGGGAAGCACTTCCTAGAACAAAGAGAGCAAGGATAAAGTTGTTAAATTAGAAGAAAAGGTAACTTCTAAAGATCCCATGGAAAAGGTGGCGAACATGATAAAAAACTTGGTTACTAATCAAAACCAACAAATTGCCAACCATACTTCATAGTTGAATCAGATGCAGAATAGAATAGTGACAATGGAAATGAATAATGGACCTAGGAAATTTCACCCCAAGCAAAATCAAATTTATTATGAGAAATCCCCCCATCAAGAAGCTAGGATCCCAAACTTGTTAGACTCAACTAACATGGTAGAGGAAGTAATTCCATGGTGTAGACCATGTGAACAATTCCACCAAGAAAGAACTTGTTATGTTGCAAATCAAGTCATGGAACATGGACTTCCTGAGATCAGTAATCAAGAAACGACATGTAGAAAACCCTAAAAATCCTTAAAATGAATTTGTTCATTTTACTAATAACTTTGGAAACTATGCTATCTTGTCAAATTTCATGGACCCTTTTAAGGAAAAAAATTAAAGATGAGAAGATAGATGAGGTTTGGCAAATGTACATTGACGGGGCTTATTCCAAAGCCGGAAAGGGTGTGGGCATCATGATCATCTCTCCTTCAAATAAAGTCTACAATTTTTCTTTCCAGTTAGAGTTTGAATAATCAAACAATTCAGCTGAGTATGAGGCATTGCTTCTAGGGTTAGAAACAACTAAAGACATGGGATAAAGATGTTGAACATAAAAGGTGATTTAGACTTAGTTGTCCTCCATATTAAGAATCAGTCAATGCAAAAATGACATACTAAGGAAGTATAGAAATTCCATATGGGACACCATGGAATGGTTTAATACACTAAACATTTAAAATATCCATAGGGAAATGAATGGGTTAGCAGATGAGTTGGAGGTAGCAGCATCCACCCTCTAGCCTTCAGATGAAATGATTAATGGGAATGGAAGAATGGAAATTAATTTCAGACTATAAATTCTAGATAATGTAGATCATTGGAAGGTGTTTAAAGATGATGAGACACTCTTGAAATTCATCCATAATATCCAAGAGTTTTAAGGTTGCAAGATCACTTATCAGGAAGAGGGTAAAGAGTATCAAGAATGCGAGGATAATGAAAGGAATCACATCACGAATAGCCTTATAGCTTTTGAAAATATGTTTGATCGATAGGATCATCATGAAAACACAAAAGAAGAAATAAAAATTGGGGATTATATGGAAATAAACATAGGAACTGATAAGGACCCCAAGTTAATAAAAAATGTAGAAGGTACTTCGAAAAAGGAAAAGAATAATTTGATCAACTTAATCAAAGAATATAGAGATGTGTTGGCCTTTAGTTATGATGAAATTAAAGCCTATCAGGAAGATGTTTTTCAATGCATTATTCCCCTCACAGAAGAGGCTAAGGAGGTCGAGCCTTTTCGACAAAAACTTAAGCGAATAAATCATAAGTTGGCCCCCATTGTGCAGGAGGAGATTTAGAAGATCTTAGCACCAGGGATCATAGCACCTACAATACATTCATTATAGTTATCCAACTTAGTTTTTGTCAGAAAGAAGAATGGGTCAATTAGAATATGTATAGATCTCAGAAACTTGAATGCATCATTCCTTAAAGATAATTACCCATTGCCCGACATAAAAACATTTCTTTAAAGAGTAACGAGATTAGGAATGATGTCCATGTTGGATGGATTTTCCGGTTATAACAAAGTGTTGGTAAATAAAGAGGATCAACATAAAACTTCATTCACCACACCTTGGGGAACCTATAAATTTTTAAGAATGCCTTTTGGTTTATTAAATTTTGGTTCCACCTTCCAAAGAGCCATGGATTTTTCCTTCAAAGAACTTATAGGAAAAATAATTGAAATATATCAAGATGACTTAACTATTTTCTCAAAAGAAATATCTAACCACATAAGTCATCTTAGGCAGGTTTTCATAAGATGTCGGAAATACGGTATTTCCTTAAACCGTGCCAAGTCAATCTTTGGGGTTGATGAAGGATGGTGTCAAAGTGGATCCTCAATGAGTTGATCCCATTAAGAAAGTATCTTTGCCTCAGAATCTTAACGATCTCTAGTGTTTCAATGATTAGATAAGTTTCATAAGGAGATTCATCCCAAATTTAGTAGAACTAATGAAGCCTCTACAAAAATTTTAAAGAAAGATTCTAAATTTGAGTGGATAAATGAAGGGAAATATGCTTTCAAGTCTATCAAAGATGCCATATCCAGGTCCCCAGTTTTGATCAGTCCAGATTATTCCAAGGAAATTCAGTTATTTTCGTTTCCCTCGGAGGACACCATTGCTGGTGTTTTGCTTCAAAAGAATAAAGAAGGACAAGATCAACCTATAGCCTTTATGACTAGATCCTTGCAACATTCATAGTTGAAGTATACGACCATGGAGAAATAGGATTATTCTCTTGTAAATTCCCTTAAACATTTCATAAATTATGTAGGATACTCCAAAATCATTGGGTATGTACCCCATGTAGCTATCAAGGATATCATGTCTCAGTAGGATTGTCTAGGAATCAGGGGTAAGTGGGTTTCAAAGATTCAAGAGTATGATTTAGAGATAAAACCTACTAAGTTAATTAAGGGACAAGGTATTGCAAATATGTTGACCCAAGGAAACGAAAAATCCTTAGGAATAATCTCCCAAAATAGTGATTCAGAACAAAGTGTATCAGACGAGCTTCAGAGATTGGAGCAGCACCCTTGGTATACCGACATCATCTTTTTCCTCTGTAACCTTACATGCCCTGATCACCTACTTGACCATAAAAGAAGAGAATTAAGGTTAAAATAAACTAAGTATTGTTTACCAAAAGATGGTTTGGGTTGGAGAAACCTCGATGGTTTAATACTTAGATGTGTCGATGAACCTGAGTCCAAAAAAAACATGGTTGAGTTCCATGCAGGATTTTGTGGTGGACATTTTGTAGCAAGAACAACCGCTCATAAAATCCTTAGAGCAGGCTACTATTGGCCGAAACTATTTTTAGATGTGCACAAGTCTATCAGAGTATTTTCCCAGTGTCAGTTGTTTACTAGAAAGCAACAAATGAAATCCTTGCCTTTAAGCCCAATACTAGTCCAAGCCCCTTTCCAGTAGTGGGGCTTGATTTGATTAGTAAGTTCAAGGATAACTCCAGCAATGGTTATTCTTGGATTCTCATCACCACTGATTATTTCACCAAGTGGGTAGAGGAAATACCTACCAAGAAGGAAACCGATGTTGTAGTCATGGATTTCTTAGAAGATAAGATTATCACAAGATTCGGTGTGCCAACTAGAATCATCACACATCATGGCCCATGATTTGTTTCCTCCGAGATGTCATCCTTTTGTTTCAAGTATGGAATTTTCCTATCCCATTCATCCAACTATTATTCCCAAGGAAATGGTCTAGCTAAGTCAAGTAATAAAAAATTAATGACCATAATCAAGAAAATTGTTGGTGATAATAAAAAGGCTTGGGATAGCAAGATCAAGTTTTCATTATGGGTCAATAGAATCACAAAGAAAATTTAAACTAAATGGATTCCTTTTGAACTTGTATATGGCCTAAAATTCACCTTATCTATCCACTTAAAGCTTCCATTGTATCAACTTCTTCATACCTTTATCTCATATCAGGATGCCATTCAAAATAGAATCAACCAGTTGATCGAGTTAGATGAAAGTAGAAGAAATTCTCTTGACAAAAGTATTAGAAATTCAGAAAAATTCAAGAGGACCTTTGATAGATCTACCTGGCTTGGATCCTTTCAAGTAGGTGATGCAGTCTTGTGTTGCGACAAATGGTGGGAGAAACCTGGGAAACAAGGAAAGTTTGACAGTTTATGGTTGGGGCCATATATAATTGATGAAGTAGCAGGAACAAATTATTTCTATCTAAATGACCTAGAAGGAGAAAGGTTAATCCTACCAGTGAATGGTTTTCTCCTCAAGATGTTCTTCGCTGAGACAGTTCGACGGCTTTATTGGCATTGGTGGTTTCAGGGCCAATTTCTAAACCTTTCCCTGCATGTATTTTTAAATTTGATGTATCAGATTGTTGTATTATAGATGTTTTGTACCATAGTACTAACCTTGAAATTTTTCTTTTGTATATTAGTATTGTAAATTTTTATTTTTTTATATCATAAATTAATTCTATACATTAATCTGCTTTACAGTTGATTTCTTTTATATACATGTTACTAAAAGGCTTTAATTGCTATGTAGTACCTAGAGATTCTGGAGTTCTCACATCCTTTTCTTTTATTAGAATATTAGTCGGAGCATGTGTCCCTAGATGGATCAGGATGTTACAACCTACATTGTAGTTAGTGGTTTTTTAATCAAGTGAGTCTGGTGAACCGAACAAAGATGATTTGTTTGGACTTCAGAAGACCTTCATAATTGCTTATGGGAAGTGATTGTTGTACTATATCACATGTTCATAGCACATAGGGGAGTTGTAATAAAATATTCTAGCATGATAGTGTCTATAAAAGACTCAGTCTCTTATGTTAGAATAATCAACCCATAGTTATCTACCTTAGACATTAATTTAATCATTTTTGTCTTATTACCTAGTTTCCTAAATTCCACTATATGCTAGCTTCCTTCTACATGTCCTAGAATTCAACACATGCTGAAAATGAGTCATGGATTGCTTGGGAAACATCCTGTAAAATTTTTTTATCATGTCTTATTTATTCCAGATTATCCTAAGCATATATCTTCTTTTTCTGTAAAGCTGCCTTGTTTCATTTCTGATTTAAGGCGAAGGGAAAGCTAGACTAGTGGTAACTACCTTGTTTTTTCCCACATCACCCTCCATCCTTTTCTCCAAATAAAATACTTTATGATTTTTATTTCCATCCCTCTTTATGTTTCCCACTTGACTTATCCAATTCGTGAGCATCTACTTAGATTTGGAAACTACTTTATGTACCTATGGGGGATTTGACTAGTTTTGGTTAGCTTGCTTTTTGCTTATTTTGAATGGCATATTTATGTATTTGAATATATCATGTAATTATATATTACAACATCCTATTAGTTCACAATGTTGGATATTGTACACTTACTCAATACGGATTAGTGTTATGCTCGAATTTCAGTTTCCTTTGGTGTTAATTTTGCATGTTTGATTAGCAATTTTGTGAGTGTAATTGTTCTATATCTTGGGTTAAATTTCCACATGGTATCAGAGCCTTTGTAGATTGATTTATCTCCTTCCATATTACTATTGTAGGTTCTACATCTTGACTGGGGGCATATTCCGCTGACTGAAGGGCACAATTACTGAGACATGGACCAATCTCAGAAGATCATCTTGACTCCATTCAATTTATTTGAGTGGAAAGTTGAGATTGAGATATTGTCAAGAGAAAAAGGTCTCAACAAGGTGACTATGGAACTGAGGTAGAACCGAATGCAGTGGTAGAGAAAATCATATGGCACAATAGGAGAGATGAGGCCTATGGTCTTTTGTGTATGAGCATTTGAAGAGACTTCCTCTTCCATATTGATGGATTGACATCACCTAATGAAGTGTGGGAGAATATTGTAGATATTTTTGGTAACGCAGATGAGATGAGAGGACATCAACTCAACAATGAGATGATCTCCTTGAGTCCCAGTAGCTTCGAATCCTTGCAACTCTATTTTTCCAAGTTTAAAGCCCTTGTTTTGCAGCTAAAACAGTGTGGGATCAAAAAGAAGGAAGATAAACTAGTTTTGGCCATACTCTCTAATCTTGGCCCTGACTATTTTATGTTTGTTTTGACCTTTCATGCCACCAATTTGACAGCTCAAGCCTGGAATATGCCTAAACTTGTAGAGTTCATGGAATCCCTCACACAAGAATAAGATAAGTTGGTGATGATGGAAAAATCAAACCTTCCAAAGACCAAGATTTGGTTGCTGGAGATTCAAGGGTGGATTCAAAAAGCAAGAAAAAATCTAAAAATCTACCTAAACAAAAGAGAGACAAGAACAAGTCTCAAGAGGAGCCCCAAGGTTCCAAGAAGAACTCCTAGAAGAAGAAGAACAAAGGAGAAATGAGCAAGTGCGCATAATGCAGTAAGGGCTATCATCCTGAGAGCTCTTGTATGAAGAAGCAAATTGACATGTTGACCCAACTCCTAGAGAAGAATAACATCTACCTTCCTAATTGCTCAAAGGAAAGGGAAGGAGGATCAAATTCAGAGGATAGAGAGAGAGTGCATGCCTTTGTTTTTGGTACATCAAGCTCACCTAGCTTCATCATAGACTCTAGAGATTCTAGACATATAATTTTGACAAAAGAGGCATTCTCCTATCTTGACATGTTGAAAGGTCCACCAATAGTTTTGGGAGATGACTCTCTCACTGATAGTTTGGGGAAGGGAAGGATTGATCTTGACCATGGTAAGTTCAAGAATGTGTTATATGTTCCTGGTGTTTCCTCTAATCTCTTGTCACTGTATCAGATGACTCATACTAGGTCTCTAAAGAAGGTCATCTTCTCCCTTGATGATGTTGAAATCACTAAGATTTAGAATCGTAAATTCATAGAAAAAGTCGTTGTTGATCACACTTCTAAGGTATCCATGTTTAACCATTTTCTACCCTACTAAAACCCCTCTACTCTTTTGATTCATGCTAATGAGAAAAAAAAATCTTTTTCATGAAATATTTAGCCATATTAACTACAAGTATCTTTCTGATTTGAGTGAAAAATATGTGGTCATATGGTTACCAAAGATCAAGTTTTCTAAGGGAGTCTGTCAAGATTGTATCCTAGGAAAACACCTAGAGCACACATATGAGAAAGCTAGTCATGAGAGAACGTATGCAGCTATTGAGTTGATCCACAGTGAAATTGCTCGTCCATTTCCTCATATGTCCATGATTCAATCCAAATATGCACTAACCTTCATGGATGAATTTTCCAGGTATTGTTGGGTTCACTTCCTAAAGCATAAGTCTGAAGTTTTCTACCTCTTCAAAGTCTTTAAATCCTTGGTTGAAAACCACTCTAGGAGGAAAATCAAAATCCTCAAATATGACAATGGTGGTAAGCATGTCAATTCTGAGTTCATTTAGTATTGTAAAGATTCATGTATTCAGATGCAGCATTCGATCCCTTACACACCATAGCAAAATTGTCTTGCGGAGAGAATGAACAGGTCACTGAAGGACATGGAAACCTGCATGATGGAGACTAAGACCTTGCCACCAATTTTTTGGGCCGAGGCTATAAAATATGCATCCTACATATATAATAGGGTGCCTCATAAGAAGCTTGATGGTATGAATCCTTTCGAAGCTTGGAGTGGGCACAAGCCAGATGTGACCCATTTAAGGATTTTTGGCTCAAAGGCTTGGGCTAGAATTCCAACTGAAAAGAGAAATGATTTGTAGCCCCAAAGCAAAGAGTACCTATTTTTTGGGTATTCTAAATATTGAAAAGGGTACAAGATGATCAACTTGATCACTATAAAATATTTCATTGAAATAAGTGCTTAGTTCCAAGAAGAGCCTTTAGTAGCAATTGAAGTTCGAGAGTCTTCTTCACCGCTAAATCCATTGATTGTAAGTGGAGAGACTAATGAGTTTGATGATTCAGATATGTATTATAATGATTATTTGATTTCATATCCTAACATTCCTATAAGACCAAAATGGGAATAAAACACCATTCATGCAGGTGGGGAACTAGCTTGAAATCCTAGTGACACTAGGAGGACTAGATCTCAGTTTGAGAGTGCCCTTTGTGTGAAAGATACTCTATTTGCTGGGAAGTGATATCTGATGGTTGAATAAGATCCACAGAAATATGAAGATACAAAAAATTATCCAATATGGAAAACATCCATGAAAGAAGAATTCAAGTCGCTCCAGAAGAACAACACTTGGGAACTGGTTGATCTTCCCCCAGGGAGGAAGCTAGTTCAATGTAAGTGGGTTTTCAAGAATAAGTTTGTTTATGATCATTCACCTTTGAAATATAAGGAAATATTAGTAGCCAAGGGCTACTCACAAGTACATGGTAGTGAATACAATGAAACCTTTGCACCAGTTGCAAAGATGGACACCATAAGGCTTACTTTAGCCATTGCATCTTCGAAGCAGTGGGAGGTACATCACATGTATGTGAAGTGTGCTTTCCTAAATGGAGATATAAATAAATATATTTACATGCAGCAACCTCAAGGGTTTGTTTCTAATCCATATTTAGTGTGCAGGTTAAATAAATCATTGTATGGGCTCAAGCAAGGCCCCAGGGCTTGCCAAGATTGATGGCTTTCTGTTGTCATTGAGTTTTCTTCGATACAAGTCTGATCCTAATGTTTATTTGAAGCTGATTCATGGTTATTTGATGATTATTGTCTTGTATGTGGATGACCTTTTGATTGCAATAAGTTAAAAGAAATAGATTGCCTCCTTGAAGGATGCAATGAACCATGCATTTTCTATGACAGATTTGGGATTGTTGAGCCAATTCTTGGGACTCGAAATTACTCAATCCCAACATGGAATAAAAGTACATCAGTACAAGTATGCCTTATATTTTTTGAAAAATTTCAGCATGAAATATTGCAAGCCAAGAAAGACTCCCTTTCTTTCAGGAGTTAAGCTTGAAGAAGCAGGTTCTTCTCCTATGGTAAATAATACACTGTATAGGCAGTTGATTGGGTGTTTGCTTTATCTTACACACACTTGACCTGAATTATCTTATGCAGTTAGTGTGTCTTAGAGATACATGGATCAGCCTCATGAGATCCACTGAAGGGCAGCCAAAATGATCCTAAAATTTGTTCAAGGGATAAGAACTCGTGGAATCTTCTACAAAGCAAAATATGATCTTGATTTGATTGGGTTTACTAATAGCGATTAGCCAGGTGACAACACAGATTGAAAGTCTACATCAGGATATGTGTTCATGCTTGCAGAAGGACCAATCAGCTAGTCAAGTAAGAAGCGGAGTGCCATATAACTCTCATCTACAGAAGCAGATTATAGAGGAGTTATAAATGCAACAACTCAATGTTTGTCGTTGCAGGGATTACTTGAATAATGTGGCTTCAAATCAGAGTTTTCAACTATTATTTACTGTGATAATCAGAGCACCATTCAAATCTACAATGATCCAATTTAGAGACAGCAAACCAAGCACATTGAGATCAATATGCACTACATCAGACAGCTTGTGCATGATGGTACCATTCATTTACTCTTATGTGCTTCTTTAGAACAAGTAGCAGACATCTTCACCAAAGTTTTTTATGAGAAGACATTCAACAATCTCAAAATCACTGCTGGGTATTTCTAATCATGCTATGAAGCATGATTGATGACAATATTTCCAAATTTTATTTTCCTGTCCATGTTTAAGGGAGGATTTTTCCACTGAGTTTTTTCCTCTTTCCTTCATTGTATGGACAAGAAGTATGTAAAGGGTGACCCTAGGCCATATAGTTTTCTGATATTTACTCATAAATTCGGGCTTAGGGTGAGGTTTTAGAATAATCAACCCAGAGTTACCTACCTTAGACATTAATTTAATCATTTTTGTCTTATTACCTAGTTTCTTAGATTCCACTCTATGCTAGTTGCCTTCTACATGTCCTAGAAGTCAACACATGCTAAAAATAAGTCATGGAGTGCTTGGGAAACATCCTGGAAACCCATTTTAGCATGTATTATTTATTCCATATCCTTGAAAGCGCATATCTGTTTTTTCTGTAAATCTTCCTTGTTTTATTTTTGATTTAAGGCAAAGGCAAAGCTAGACTAGTGGTAACTTCCTTGTTTTTTCCCACATCATCCTCCCTCATTTTCTACAAATAAAATCATCTATGAGTTTTCTTTCCATCCCTCTTTAGATTTCCCACTTGACTTATCCAATTCGTGAGCATCTACCCAGGTTTGGAAACTGCTTTATCCACCTATGGGGGATTTGACTAGTTTTGGTAAGCCTTCTTTTTAACTATTTCAAATGGCATATTTATGCATTTGAATCTCTCATGTAATTATATATTGCATCGGCCTATTACTTCACAAGTTTTTCTATTTTACACTTACTCAATACATATTAGTGTTATGCTCCAATTTCGGTCTCCTTTGGTGTTAATTCTGCATGTTTGATTAGCAATTTTGTGAGTGTAATTGTTGTATCTATTGTGTTGAATTTCCACATATTAGAATTTATTTGTCAATTAGATTATCCCAGGGTGTTTTTTCCCTTGTTTATTATTGTTTGTTAAATAAACCACTGATAATTTCTGAGTTTTTCACTCAATACCTCCAAAGTTGGGGTGGTCAACTTAGCATTTAGGCCTACTGAGGTTATTAGAGTGTATATGTCAATGTATAAAAATGATAGGAATCATGTTTGAGTCACATGAACAAGTCTAAGTCCCCCTAAGTTTTAATTTTTTTTAAGTTTTAAAGTTTTTTTTAATTTTAATTTTGCCACAAAACTTAGGCTATTTTTTAATAGTCTAATTCGATAAATTGGTTTTGTAATAAAAGTGGGATCGGAAATCAGTTTCAGTCATAGGGGTTCTAATTTTCTAACTCAGAGCACCATGTAAACCCATAAATCCACTTTTCCTAAGTTTTGAGTGATTTGTCCATGACTCAGGTAAAAAATCCCTAAAAATAAAATATTGATTATTTTAATTAATAAATTAATTAAATAATGAAGAAAACCCCAAATCCTAAATCAGTGGGATTTGCTCCAATTTGACGAAAATCAGTCTCATCGGCTTGATATTGATTGGATCTATCCATTCCTTAATATAAGGAGGTGATATGGGCTGAACTGGGAGTGCACCATAGCATGCAATCTTGGGACATGTGCCCTCTCTCTCTCTCCTCCACATGTGTGGGCTCATCTGGATGAGTTTTGGTGGATGTTTCAGTTAACATGTTGATGTTACAGTCTGATCAGCTCTCCTATTGATATCTGCACTCAGTGAGACTTAAATCAGACTTAGATAGACTCAGATCAAGCTCGGATTGACTCCACATGCAGTTGCAGTCTCTCTCTCCTTGAGAATTGCACCCCCCTTGGGATAGATTTCCAGTTTTTGTTATAAATAGAGCTCAATTTTCCTCTTCAACGCTAGATAGAGCTATATTAAACAAATATTGCTATTTTATTGTGTACTATTTTTGAATAAAAAATATTTGGTGGCAATATCTATGGTGTAATCCTTTTCATGCATGGATGGTGATTGTCAAGTGCTTATGAGGTATAATCTATATTATTGATATTTGCGTTTTGCTGGTTAATTAATGGCATTAAAGGGGAGATATCCCTCCTATTAGTTTAAAATATCATTCTATTTTGATTTATGCTCTTACTATTCACTTGTTTCAGATCTCATGGAGTTTCATGTATTTTAAGTTTAATTGCATGTTTTCTAATTGTGTTTTCCAACAACACCCATGTTTTAACCATCTGTTTTTGCAAGGATTTCTAAGTTAAAGGTGATATAACTTGTAAAATGGGTTGATATAGTTTGATTCTTCCTCATATTTAGGATATTTTTGAGGACATAGTCCCTCGGTGTTCCACAAAAGCATACTCCAAAGCCCAACATTCCCAGAATTCCAGCACTCTTTCTCTGTCTTCCTCCTTCTAAAAATAAAAATTTTACCTAGTTAATTTGTTTAAAAGATTTGATATTATTCAAATATATTATAGTAAACTAAAACTTAACATATATCTATTGTCTCAAGTCTTGTAATCTAGATCTCATTCCTAAAAAGTTTCGTAAAGCATTGTAGATCTAGTTTAGGGAAATCGTCTGTTTTGCATGGCAATTTAAAGAGAATCCATAGTTTGCGTGCTTTAGATTTATATTTTCTATTTCAAAAGATAAAATCCAACAATCAGGGAATATCACATTGGCTTCCCCAAAGGCAAGCCAAGACCCCAAGGAAAGCTTGCTTTCATTGGTTCCGTTTTTACCGTTTTAACAAGTTTTAACTTAGTTTTTTTGGGGGTTTAAAGTAGACTGACCCAAAGTTAATTTCAAAGTGATTTTGGGAATATTTAATTCTAATAAGCTTTCTTTTTTTAAGAAGGAATAACAGAAAGAGGAGAAGTTGTTGTTTGAAAGTGGCTTTTGGGCCATCTGAATCCCCCCAAGGTTCTCCCTTTTTTACTGTAATATTTAATTTTGGAATTTTGTAAATCCTTGGTTTCCTTATGTATAAGAACCAACAGGATTTTTTATAGTAATTTTTTTCTCCGAATAGGCTCTTTCGATCCCATTCCCCATCCCCCCTGGGGGGATTCACGCCTTTTTTTCCATTTTTTCCATTTTCTTATTTATTTTTCGCTTTAGATTAGTTTCATTTATGAAAAATAATATGATTTGATTACTTTATCATATATTCCATATTACAGTATCTAAGTAACTTTAGTACTTAACCCAAGACTTCCCGATTGACACAAAAGGGGAAAGAGATGCGTGGTAGGACTATATACAAAACCTGTGATTTGATTCTTTTTTTATGCTTATCATTAATTTATATAAACAATATTTCTAAAACTAAACCCTTGCTTGATTCCCCAATTGAGGTCCACTTGGACCGAAAGAGGTTTCTACACATCCTTTAAAAATTTACTAAAATTTACAAAGACTCAAGTGTGTATGCTCTGTTTTTGGCTGTAGTTCGTCCGATCAGTCAAGATGCATCAAAAGAAACATGAGTGACTAGATTATTTAGGTTTCACCTTCCCTAACTAACCACTATCAGGTGAAAATCCAACGCCTCAATCAAACCGTAAACGGTGGAAAAATACCCAAAGGAAGTGGGAACTCCTGGACAGTGACCTCGAGGCGTCGATCTCTATTACACCTTCATGCGTATTATGAACATAGTATCAAAGACTCAGTCTTCCAACACATTCCTTGTGGGTAGCTGTGAAGGTTTATTTTCGGACATACTTCAAGTACACCTTGGGTATATCTGGAGTCCGCCCTCGCCTAATTTAATCCACTCATATTCCATATTAACTTAAAACGTACCAAGAGGCAATTGCAAAACATTCAATCCAAGCACATGCAAGTACATTTGATAATTTTATGACTATTTTTAAGGCACTGGTCCTATGTTTAAATCTTTTGATATATATAGATATATATATATATATATATATATATATATATATATATATATTGTGTGTCAGCATTGTGCTTTATTGTGCTCATTTTTCATCTTGTCATATATGATTATTTATGGTTAATTTCAAACTCCTAAGAAACTATCTCAATTTAATGTCATCATACTAAAGTAATTTTCCTTAGTAACTTAATAGGGTCTACCCCCCTTGGCTTCATTAGGAGTTGAGCCTAAATGGCGGAATCAAGAACAAGGTGACAACCTTGACTTGAGACTTAGCCGCAAGGACACACCAAGTGGCTTGAATATTTCTTCCACCTTCCTCCCCAGGTGTGTCAAATGTGGAAACACTTTCCATATATTTTAGATAGCAAGAGGTTGATTCCATTTAACATTGGAATTCTAGTTTGTGTGGGTCCCACACCCTCCATGTGTCTTCATGGCCAATTGCCACTTTCATTTTCCCTTGCATTTATTTTTTTATCTCCTTTATTAATTATTTATGCTAGTATAATGTTCAAACATCATTTATTGTCCCCCTTATTCCAAATCTCAAAGCTTCCACCCTCAACCTAGGAAACTAGTTATTTTCTTCCTTGGAAATTATTTGACTTTTAGCATCAATTTGACAACTTTCATGAATATGGAAAATGTGTTTTTGCCATTGTGACACAATGAAAAATTTGGGACATTAAAAATCATCCTTTCCCAATATTGCTTGTCCTCAAACAATTTCAAACAACGTTGTTGAAGAACCTACTTTCTATATGATTCTTTGAAGTTGCCACTGAGCTTCCCACTTTGAGTCTTTTAAATTCGATGAATATTTTAGAGAGGAACCACCATGCTTTCTGCTACACTACTCTAATTAACATCACCTTATTAAGTGGGGAATCTATCTCCCATACTTCTTGTTGGGCCTGGGGAAAGTGTGCAAGAAATAAGTGCAAACAAGGAAACGTCCAAGAATCAAGCCACCATGCAAGCACAAAAAGGGAAAATGAAGCACGCAGTAGGAATAGAAGAAATTTGCACAAACAAGGAAATTTGCGTGGAAAAAGAAAACTGTGCAGATGAGGAAATTTACGCAGAAAAAGGAATATGTACAAATAATATCACCTGCGCAGAAGAGGGGAACTACGTGGAAGGAATATTCCGCAGGGTAAAATAGTAGCACAAGTGCAGAACAATGGCCGAAAGCGACATGACGATCATGGGTGTTGAAGTCAGCTTAAGTCAGTGGATTCCACATGAGTGAATGCACGTTGTAAGTAAGGCCATTAGTGTCTCATGTCAAGTAATGATCACCACAGTTGTAGCCTAGGTGGTGGCCGATGGTGATAGTTAATGGACTAGTTGTATGTAGTCCACCCTGCATGGTTATGTAAAATAGTATAAATAGGAGGGATTCAATAGTTAGAGGGTTGTATTTTGGTGATTATTTTTTTTATGTTGGTTATTGTTGATTGTTGTTATTTTTAATTTCAGTTGCTTCTGATACGTTAGTAGTGGGAATATATCTGAACGATCAGAGTGAAGCTATGAGATCTAAGTGGTAGATTAGTCAAAAGTCTAGAGGATGCAGTTGGAGGTAGTGCAGTAGAAGGGAAGCTCTACTAGAGAGGTGTATATGCTAGAGGAGTCAATCCATGTCGTGTCCAGATCAGTAGATGATAGGACTAGTTAGGAGAAATAAGAGAGAGAGCATAAGAGAAAGAGAGAGTTCGATCAGAAAGATAGATCTAATACATTCTACTGTGAAATGGAGGGTGAAGGTGCCATATATTTCTCATGCTAGATTAAAAGTACCTCGTGGTTTTTCCCAGATGGATTTCCATGTGATTGCTCATGTGTGTTGATGATTGAATTTGTATGGTTGTGTGATTTTATGTTTATGTTTATGTTTATGTTTATGATGCAAGTTCAGTCATGGTTGACGAATGTTGTACTGTCCATGAAAGTTTGGATGCATGAATAGGTTATTGTGCGTTGCTTTGAGTATTAGTTTTTGTTTACGACACAATCATTGTTGCGCATCTATTAAGTTGGAAGTGCTTATAGAAACGCTTTTGGAGGCGGTATGGATGATCAACCTCATTAAAAATTATGACATCCAAAAAGATAAAATGATTACAAATCTATAGGGATGCACACTAGATAGGTTTATGAAGTACTATGTAGTACCACTGGGGCATCCACAAAGGACTCTTGAGGAGAGTCAACGTGCAATGATCTCAAAATTCAGAAGCCACAATATGAGTCCTAATGTATTACTGAGATCAAGAATATTAAGTAGGGTCTCACAGAAACTGTATGGGACATTGACTAATGGTTAAAAATGTTGATGGCCAAAGTAAACTTCCAGATGTCAGACGTGCAACATAAAGAGTGGTTTATTATTGCACTATTGCCACATATTAGAGCACCACTCGTGCAACAAAAGATTGCAACACAAATGGAGGCATTGGAATTGGAAATGAAGCTAGAGGATTCACCTATTGGAGATGGCGCCGCACAAATGATACATATTCACTAACAATTGGGTAATCTGACAATTCAAATCTAGGACATAAAAAGAGGAAAAGAGGTGCAAGAATACCTCTGGTGTATGCGATGCATGACCAATGGGAATACCAAAGATGACTGTTTGGCTTGCATGAACTACATCTCTTCCGGTGTGCCAAACCCATTGATTACCCAGGGGCTTCCCTGGTGCAACATATGCCATACCTAGGGGCACCACGATATATATTGCATGTTCCTGCACAAGATGGTATGTACCATGGTTAGTTTGTATTATAAATTTTGTAGATCTGTAGGCCATGATAAAAAATATTGTAGGGCGTACCAACTTCTGAGAGAGAAAAAAAATATTGAACAAGAAAAAACATAGTTCTAGGATGCACCTCAGTTTTAGGCTGTGCCTCAGTTTCATCCTACACAGTAGTTTCAGGTGTTAGTTTTTCAACATTAAGCTAGCATTATTAGGATCCTTAATTGAGAGAATAACAAGTACAGCGATCAAACACAAGAGACAATGAAAACAGTGTTTTTCCTTGGGGAAACCATAAAGGAGAAAACCCCGCAAATTCCTCAGAGATAGAATCAACACAAAAAGGTAAAACCCCAAAATAGTAAGATGCACTCCCTACAGCAGTAATATTCTTCTTGTCTAGCCCCAGTGTCTTCTCCTTCCTTAAATATGTGCTACACTTGAGTGTGTGAGTGATGTGTGCTAAACAGAGAGTCCAACTCTCTATTTATACTAATCCCAACATGACTAAAACCCTACTAGGGCCAACCTCTACTTGGAGATTCTAATAACCCTAGTGCCCCGGAACTGCGAGGACTTTAACCCTTAGACAATCGGAGGGTTACCCACTATTACTTGACATGACTTGTTTAAATTATTGATTCTCCCGATCAAAATATCAGGGCATGACAACATGACTCAATTACATAATAGATACATCCTGAAATAAACATCGGGTTACAATACATAAGATATATAGATGAATACATTCTAAAGTTACAAATACATCAACACTCCCTCGTAACTCAGAAGGTATTCTTTCAACACAATTTTCAGCACCGGCCTTCTTCTCTGGATCATCTCGTCATCTACATCTCGAGTCTTATGAGTCTTCAAGTCATATTCATCTTCAAGTCATCTTCATCCTCAAGTCATCTTCATCCTTCGAATCTAGATCATCTCTCAATCTGGATCATCATGGGACATCATCACTGGATCTGGATCATCTCTCGATCTAGATCATCATCACTGGACTGGATCTAGATCATCACTCGATCTGGATCATTACTGCTAGATCTGGATCATCACTCGATCTGGATCTCTCGAAGTCATCATAACTGGATCTAGATCATAGCTCAATCTGGATCTCATCTGGTCATCATCATGTGTGCTATCTCATGATTCTTCTCATCATAGGAAGTTCTATAGAGCCAGCCTTCTTTCATGTTGGTTGTAGGCCTAGCCATCATGTAGGTCTTCACCTAGCAGTTACATCTAACCTAATCATCAGAAAGGCACACCCAGAACTCACATATGATCATGTAGAAACCTACAATCACATCAGAAAGGCCCAACACTCACATTCACCGGCATGACAGGACATCACTATCATCTGTGAAAAGGCTTCAGCACTTATATCTGACCTACTCATCATAAAAGCATACTTCCATCCAGGCAGGAACACATCCTACTCAGAGTGATGAAATATTTCAATACTTTCATCCAGGATGGAATCGCATCCTACTCACAATGATGGAAGACTTCTATCTAGGTGGGAACACATCCTACTCACAGTGATGAAAGATTTCCATACTTTCATCTAGGATGGAATCGCATCCTGCTCACAGTGATAGAATATTTCTACACTTACATCCATCCAGGCGGGAACACATCCTACTCACAGTGATGAAATATTTCCATACCTTCATCCAGGATGGAATTGCATCTTGCTCACAGTGATGGAAAGGCTCTACACTTACATTTGACTTGGTAGGAACTAAATCCTACACCCTCATCAGAAGGGGATGCACTCACATCTGACCTGGTAGGAACTGAATCCTACACCCTCGTCAAAATGGCCCCTAGTCCCAAACTGAGCTACCTGGTAACGGACTAGGTGCCTCCACTCTCCTGGAGAGTGGCAGTTTCCCTTACATCCGTCCTACTCGACAGAATGGCCAACACTCACATCTGACATGAGAGGAACCTAATCCTTTAGCCATGATATAATGGTTCAACCCTTACATCTGACCATGGAAGGAACTAATCCTCTCACCATGTAAGAATGGCTATGGGTCTCATCACTTTCTCTTCGAGGAAACCTTGATCTAGAGAACACCAATATTCTCCCTGAAGTACTCAAACTTCAGCCTATCGAATGGCTTCATCAATACATCAGCTATCTATTCCTTCGTCGCAACATACTAGAGCTTCACTGCTCCCCTTTGCACCATATCCCTGATATAGTGATACTTGATCTCAATATGCTTCGACTTGTCATGGAACACTAGATTCTCTGACAACTTCACACAACTCTCATTGTCACAATGTATACAAGTAGCATCCAACTGGAGATCAAATATATCAGACAATAGCTTCCATAGCCATACTACCTCAAAACTAGCTGAACAAGTTGTGGCATACTCTGCTTCAGCTATACTCAGTGCCACATAGGATTGCTTCCTGCTAAACCAAAACATCACACTTGATCCCATACTGAAGAAACATCCTGAAGTGCTCTTCCTATCGATGGAACTGCTTGCCCAATCTAAATCGACATAACCATCTAGGTTAATGTTTTGATTCGCATTGTACTTGAGCCCATAATCAACTGTACCCCTTAGGTATCTCAGAATATGCTTTGTAGAAATCAAGTGAACATTTCTTGGATCTGTCAAGAACTGGCTCAAGGTGTTCATAGCAAAGAAAATGTTTGGTCTCGTGTTCATCAGATACATCAAGGATCCAATAATCTGATGATACATCGTAGCATCAACCGTCTCTGATGAAGCATCACTCAATAGCTTCAGGTTCGATGCCATAGGTGTGGCCATGACCTTGCAGTCCATCATCCCAAACCTCTTTAGGATCTCTATTTCATACTTCCCTTATCCAAGGAATATTCCATCTATACTCTGCCACACCTCCATACCTAGAAAGTAATGCATCATACCCAAGTCCTTCATCTCGAACTTGGCATCAAGCTTCTTCTTTGTATCAGCAATCAAATCATCCGTACCTATTACAAATATATCATCTACATATAGTAGAAGCATCACTAGGTTGCCATCTTCAACCTTGTAGTAAAGGTTGGAATCTGCTTTAGTAAAGCCCAAACTGGATAGAAAGATATCAATTCTTCCATACTAGGTCCTGGGTGCCTATTTCAAACCATATAGGGCTTTCTTCAATCTACACACATGAGTCTCTCTGTCATGTGTCTCAAATCCGAGTGGATGTTCTACATACACCTCCTCTTCCACTACACCTTTCAAGAACGTAGTCTTGACATCCATCTAGTGTATCTTCCATTTCATTACTATAGCCAGAGCAAGTACTGATCTGACAGAAATGTATCTAGTTATAGGTGCAAAGGTTTATTCATAATCAATTCCTTCTTTCTAAGAGAAGCCCCGAGCCACAAATCTTGCCTTATATTTTTCAATGCTATTGTCTGTAGCATGCTTGATCTTGTAGATCCATTTGGAAGTGACAACTTACTTCTCTTTTGGTCTTGGGACAACATTCCAAACATCATTCTTCATGATTGATTGATATTCTTCAATCATAGCATCCTTCCATTCTTTCTATTCTGTTGCTTCTTCATAACTGAAAGCTACATACCCGAAAGCTACATTCCCGAAACAGAATCTGGTCCTTTTTCTTTCGCTATGATGCTCTTCTGGAGCCCCATATATTTCTGCACCTTGAATAAGTTCTTGTACCCAAGCAGGTTTCCTCTTATGAGGATCCTTCTCCAGAGGTGGATCTACAAGTCTTTGTGGCTCTTCAAATTCTCGATCTTCTTCTTGAGTTTCTTCATTCATGGTTGTATCATGAATTCTGGGTGCTTCTGCTTCTTCAGGTTTTTCAGCAGGTTTCTTTCTAGATTTGTTGTAAGCTTTGTCTTCATCAAATGTCACATCCCTGCTGATGTCAATCTTCTTGTACCCTGGGAAATATATTCTGTAATCCTTTGAGATTTCAGAGTATCCCACAAATATACCCTTCTTTCCTAAAGGATCTAATTTAGTTCTCTTCTCTTTTTGAAAGTGTATGTATACAAGACAACCGAATATTTTGAGATGGCTAACTTCTGGTTTCTTGCCGGAGAAGACTTCTTCAGGAGTCTTGTTCTCGAGTACTCTATGTGGAGTACGGTTCTGTACATACACCGTTGTTCTAGAAGCTTCCGCCCAAATATGCATAGGAAGGTCTTGATCATGAAGCATTGCTTTTGCAGCTTCCATGATAGTTTTGTTCTTCCGTTCCGCAATCCCATTCTATTGTGGATTATAAGGAGTGGACAACTCCCTCTTAATCCTTGATTCTTTGCATATCTCTTTGAATTCATTTGAAGTGAATTCTCTGCCATTATTTGATCGAATGGTCTTGATCTTCTTTTCAGTATGGTTCTCGATCAAGGCTTTGAATTCCTTGAACTTACTGAGTACTTCATCTTTGTTCTTCATGAAATAAACCCATGTCTTCCTAGAAAATTCATCAATAAAAGAAACATAATATGCATACCTGCTTAGAGAGTTTGATGACATAGGACCGCATACATCAAAGTGGATGATTTCCAAGATTCCTTTTGCTTTGCTTTCGCTGCTTGGAAATGTCTTCTTTGTATTATTTCATTTTTTACATCCTTTATAGACCCCATCATGTTTTTCTTGGATTTCCGGAAGACCTTCAACAGCTTTTCTTGCAATAGGTAGTGCTCTGTAATGAACATGTGCAAGCCTTCTATGCCAGAGTTCACTTGGCTCTACTGTGTTATGGACAAAGGCTTGTTCTGGATTTCCCTTCAATTTCTACAATCCTCCTTCTTGTTCTCCAATCACTACCACATCATTGATAGTATTTCCTTTTGGCCACATGATGACTTTACCATCTATGAATGCAACCCACATTCCTTTTGCATCTAATGCCGATATGGAAAGAACGTTCTTCTTGAGTCCTAGCACAAACAATACTTCTTTCATTGTTAGAGATTTTCCAGAGTCTAGTTTATAGGAAGAGTCCCCACTACCTTTTATTGGATATTGGTAGTCATCTCCTAGCTTCACTTTATGAGATGATTCATATTCTTACATACTCACAAAGGATTTCTTGAATCCAGTCATGTGTTTGGAAGCCCCACTGTCTATTATCCAATCATCACTCCCATGAGTAATGTTACCTGTGAGAGTAGAGATCAGAACTACTCATCCTCGCTTGAAGCGTCTTCACTTTCATATCTGGGTCTCTTCCTAGATGGTTCATCACCCTCTGCAGCATGAGCATGATGTCTTCTTTTCTTTCTCTTCTTTGTTGGATTTGGATTCTTAGGAAAATTCCTTGCATAATGTCCTGCTTCATCACATGTATAACATATGATCCTAGATAAATATCTTCTAGTGTTATCTTTGTGAGAGTGCTTACCTCTAAAGTGATGAGTTTTCTTTCTTGTTGACTTGGAGTGAGTCTTGGAGTGTACCATGAGAGTTTGATCTTCACTTCCCATATTTTCTTCTCAAGCTGCTATCCGAGCTTCTTCTTGAGAGCATTTTTCCCATAGTCTGCTGAACTTGGCTAACTTCTTTCTTACGCAGATTCCTTGGATGAAAGAATCCCATGACCTAGGGAGGCCATTCAAATTAGTCATCACAATCTCTGCATTTTACACTTCTTCATCAACATCTTCTAATTGTTCCTTGATCTGAAAAACCCGTTTGAAGTAATACTAGATTGTTTCTGCATTTTGAATCTTCACATTCTTTAGTTGGTTTCTCAGGGCCATCTTCTGGTTTATGTTCTTCTTTTCAAACAACTTGTTTAGGGCATCAAACATAACTTTAGGTGTATTGAGAGAGGATACCTATGGGATAAGGTGATCCTTGATAGAATTAGTAATGATCCTCTTTGCCATAACCATATTCTTCTTATGTAAGTATTTTTCCTCATCTCCCTTTGGAACTGGAACCTCCTCATGGATGTAGGAGTCTAATTCATTCTCTTCTAGGACCAGAGAGATCCTATACTTCCAGGCTCAGAAGTTATCAACTCTCTCAAGTTTTTCATCAAGATTGGTATGATGAGACATCTTATCTGAGAACCAAAAATGGAAATACAAAACATTTTAAATCTTACCAGGTTCAAGATATCGGATCTGAAACTTGAGCTGAAATCCTACAGAGCTGGTTCAGGAGCGAATTAGGGTTTTTCTTTTCCGAAGTTTTGTCCTTCCAAATGGCTTGAAATTTGTCCCTGGATTCTATTTTGGGGAGGATATTAATCAATTCCTGGGCTCACTGAAAAATTCCTCTTCTGTGAAAATCCCTAATTTCTAACAACAGTGACAGGTCCAAAACTGAAAAACCTCAGAATTGGATTTTTCTTCGATAGAAAGATGTGCCCTAAGGAGGAGAATTATTCCACCTAAATTTTGTTGAAAGACTGTGGAGGAAGATCCACAAACTAGGAAGCCCTAGTTCCCATAGCTGCATAGTGTATTCTTCTCAGGTTATCTCTAATACCATGTTAGTTTTTCAACATTAAGATAGCATTATTACGATCTTTAACTGAGAGAATAACAAGTACAATAATCAAACAGAAGAGACAATGAACATAGTGTGTTTTTTCGGTGAAACCATAAAGGAGAAAACCCCGTAACTTCCTCAGAGATAGAATCAACATAAAAAGGTAAAACCCCAAAACAATAAGATGCACTCCTGATAGCAGTAATCTTCTTCTTGTCTAGCCCCAGTGTCTTCTCCTTCCTCAACTATGCACTACACTTGAGTGTGTGAGTGATGTGTGCTGAATAGAGAGTCCAGATCTCTATATATACTAATCTCGACATGACTAAAACCCTACTAGGTCCGACCTCTACTTGGAGAGTCTAATAATTCTAGTGCCCCGAAACTACAGGGACTTTAACCCTTAGACAATCGGAGGGTTACCCACTATTACTTGACATGAATTGTTTACATTGTTAATTCTCCCGGTCGAAACATCGGGCCATGAAAACATGAGTCAATTACATAATAGATACATCCCGAAATAAACATCAGGTTACAATACATAAGATATATAGATGAATACATTCAGAAGTTACAAATACATAAACATCAGGCTACACCCCAGTTTCAGAATATGGACCCGTATAACTCATATCAAAAAATCCAATACCTACTGCAACCACCACAACCTCAGTTGAGGGGGTGTATAAAAAACAAGGGCCAAGGAGAAGGAGGATTTGGCTGAGGAAGAGGGCCAATGGTATGATACAATTTTGGAGTGCAGGGCCACTATGCCAGAGATTGACCTCAACCTGTGAAGACTTTCTCATATTGCAAACAAGAGCATAATGTGGAGCAATGTCTGTAGCTTATCACTAGATGTAAAGCTTGGACGGTTGGAGCATCTCACCCAGCACCAAATCCTATGCCGAATACTTCCAACCTAAATTATAATGCCAACATATAGATGATAGTCGTAGAACCATGAGAACTAAGTGTAGATGTTGTGACAAGGGGAGGTGTTGCGACGGGTGCATATCAAGCTACGTAGATAGAGCCTACGGCACAAGCACAACCGTACGTACGGCCCCCTGCGCAAAAGAAAGCACTGCTTGATGTTCAAAAGAAGAAGTGCATATTCATGGATGTATGCCCTAATTTTGTAGGAACAGAGTAGACATCCACCTCATGCCAAGTGAAATATATGCCTGACATATTCCAGAATATATTCGAACAATAGACTGCAAGGAAGAGTGTAGATAAGGTTAGTAAGATCAAACCATTCTTGTCAAGTTGCTTGGCGCTAATAGAGGACAAGGATGCACTTGCAGAGGAAGACTAGTCGACAAATAAGGTTAACAGTGTGAAGAAAAAGTTCAAAAAGGAAGGAGAACTCATGATGTCCATGCAAATTGGTGATTATGACATGGACTATATCCTCCTTGAACTAGGATATGATGTTAACATTTTAACGTGCCAAACCTAGGAAATAATGGGCAAGCCACTCCTAGAATGGTCACCAATTCAATTAGGGATCACTAATTAAGAAAAGGTCTTTCCCATTGGTCTTGCAATTAAAGCTACACACACACGATAGTGGGGTATGCACGAAATATCGATAACTGAATGATCGCAGTGTAAATTACTACTGGAAGTAAGGTTTGGAGATGAGGTCACAACTATGATGCAAAGGTATACATGTTTTTTAGACCATGTTGAACACTTAGAGCAGTGATCCATGGCATTCTCAAACTACTTGCACTAGGAGTGGGTTCACCACTTCATCCATACTCTCAAAATGGCACCGAGAGGCTAGTACGCATCTATGGAGTGGTGCCAAGAAGCAAGAGAATGGGAAAAGTTTTTGAATAATTTCACATACACATTCTAGTTCACATAAGAGAAACCAATAGTTTATATTATGCTAAAGAACATTAAGCATAATATATTCACTGAAATCCCACTGGAGGTTACGTACTCTCAACTCTGCATTACGCATTCCCACCCATGCTGTGAGAAAGTTCAGCACTGGGTGACATGCTATAACCTCTCCAGTGAGTCAGAGGATGATCCGACTAGACTCAATGTTCCAGAGTCAAAAGGCTCCCGTGCAGTAGAAGGAAGCATCATTTCTAGTGAGAATTTCATCAAGACGGTAAATATCAAGATAGTTAACATTGGGTCAGAGGAAAATCCGAAATTTTCTAACATTGGAAAATATTGGGAGGAAGAGACAGTAGCCAAATCACTGATCTATTACATGAATTCTAGGACCTATTCCTGACGAACTTCAAGGAAATGATGGTGACATGCGAGGTTAAGATCTGTGTCGACCTTAGGAAGCTAAATGATTCCTGCTTACATGATCCATTCCTAACACCATTTACAAATGAAGTCTTGTAGAGTGTTGGTAGATAAGAAATGTACTCATTCAAATATGGATTCTCAAGCTATCGTCAAGTAAAAATTACGTAAAATTACTACCACAAGACAACCTTTGTAATAGAATGGGGACTCTACCAATACACGGTAATTCCTATTGGCCTTAAAAACGCCCCTGCTATTTTCTCTAGAATAGTAGTTTCTTCTTTTAAAGATTTCATTCATAGGTTTCTTGAAGTATATTTTGATGACTGGACGGGCTTTGGTCTGGTGAGATACCATATTAATAATTTGTGCATGATGCTAGAAAGGTGTTTCCAGTATCAAATTGCACTAAATTTGATAAAATGCATATTTTTTGCACCATTTGGTGTATTGTTGGGCCATGTAGTATGCCGCGATAGAATCCTAGTTGATCTCGTGAAGGTGGCAATTATTCTAGACCTACCATTTCCCACATTGGTCATGCAACTTAGAGCCACATTGGGACATACTGGATATTATAGAAAATTCATAAGAGGATACACAGAGATAACTGCCCCAAAGGAGAAGCTATTGAAGAAGCACACCAAATTCAAGTGGAACAAAGACTGTCAAGTCTGGAGAAGCTGAAGCAATAAATGGCGACTGCGCCAACATTAATATTCCGAGACTGGAAGAAGGAGTTCTATGTACATGTTGATGGATCATCAATTACACTTGGTATAGTATTAACCCAACCCGAAGCGGGTGCAATTGACCACCCAATTGCGTTTGCAAGTAGGAAACTGTCAACAACAGAGAAAAACTATGGCACGACTGAAAGAAAAGGGCTTGCAATGGTCTATGCGCTGC
>LPNX010077603.1:254550-266834 GCA_001517045.1 Pseudotsuga menziesii | reverse complement strand
GGGGGGGGGGGGGGGGGGGGGGGGGATATGTCGATGGCTCCTCCTATTTCAAGAATTTGACTTTGAAGTCATTGTAAAGCCAGGCTGATTGAATCTTGGGCTAGACCACTTGTCGCACATTGAAAGTGGCGAGGAACCATACACTTAGAGGACAATTTTTCTGATGTGTAGCTATTTTTTGTTGACATTGTTGATAAATAATTTGATGTTAATATACACTTATTGAATATAATATATGCACCTAAATATTATACAACATGGAAAAAGAAACAACTAGTTGTCAAGCCCACAGACTACATGATAATTGAGGGACAATTGTATAAGTTCATACTAGATAAAATATTGCGTAGATGTGTCTTTGATCATGAAAGGCAATGAGTAATGGCTAGAGTGCATGCGAGTGTCTCAAAATGACACCACAATAGGAAATAAACAATGCGCAATATTTTGCAAGGTGGACTCTGTTGGCCAACTATATACATGGATACAAGGAAATACTATCGTGACTGTGATAAATGTCAAAGAACGGGGAAACCATCACGACATGATGAAATGTCACTTGCGCCACAAATTACAATGCAGGCCTTTGATAAATGGGCAGTGGATTTTTTTGTCCCTATTAGTCCTCCAGGGAAATGGACTAGTGCACACTATATTAAAACTGCTACAGATTAATTGACAAGATAGGAGAAAGTGGAACATGTGAAAGGTTGCACTACCGCAACTACAACAAGGTTTCTTTTTGACAATGTTGTAACAAGGTTTAGTTGCCCAAAGATCCTTATCCATAACCAAGGTACACATTTTGTAAACAAAATAATTGTTGAATTCACTGCAGAATTCCAAATCCAACCCAAGAAGACAACACCCTACCATCCTCAAGCAAATGGAACACCTAAGGCCTTCAACAAGATACTAGAGAATTCCTTGACCAAGGTCTGTAATGTGTGCAGAGATGAATGGGACTAGAAATTCTCAATAGTATTATGGGCTTACAGAACAACATGCAAACGAATAAATGGATACAGTCATTTCCATTTAGTCTATGGAAAAGAAACAATCGTGCCCATGGAGTACATTGTGTCGAGCCTACGAATTATTGTGCTAACATAAATGACAAATACCGTCTCTGTAGAAGAAATACTTGTGCAACTGATTCAAATGGAGGAAGAATGCTTCATTGTGGTATTCCATCAAAACATGCAAAAATTGTGGCAGAAAGCATCGCATGACCGCCACATAAAAAAAACAGTTCAAGATCAACGAACTTGTTCTGATGTATGACACCAAGTTATTCGAGCACCCAGGTAAGCTCAAAACACATTGGCTAGGCCCATATGTGGTTGCGCACACTACTAAAGAAGGCATGGTAAAACTACATAAGTTGGATGGAACACCGATTGCAGGTATGATCAACAGAAGCTGATTAAAACCATACCATGATGACTGTGGCACGGTCCCATGAGGCCAAGGTGCACAGCTTAAAAAAAAATATAGCAAAGAAACGACCGCACATATCGCACCACCTCCTATGTCCCTTGGTTTGTGTCTCGGTACGAGGCACATGTGAGTTTTGGGGGCCTATTGGGACTAGGGAAAGCATTCAATAAATAATAGAAAAGAAAGAAATGCAGAAGAATAAATCCATTGCGCAAGCATAAACAAGGAAAGGGAAGCACGCGGCATGAATAGAGGAAATTTGCACAGACAAGGAAATCTACGTGGACAAAGGAAATTGTGTGGAAGGTGAAATCTACACAGAAAAAGGATTATGCACAAAAGATATCACCTATGCAAAAAAGGGGAGATCCACAGAAGGAAGATGTTGTAGGGTAAAACACTACCACAACCGAAAGTGACAGGACGATCATGGGTGCTGAAGTTGGCTTAAGTCGATGGATACAACATGAGTGAATGCATGATCTAAGTAAGTTCATTAGTGCCTTGTGTCAAGTAATGATCACCATAGCTGTAGCCTGGGTGGTGGCCAATGGTTACAGTTAGTGTACTACATGTATGCATTTTATCCTGCGTGGTCATGTAAAATAGTATAAATAGGAGGAATTCAATAGTTGTAGGGTTGGAGTTCGGTGATTGTTGATTTTATGATTTATTATTGATTATTGTTGTTTTTAATTTCAAATGCTTCTGATAGATTAGTAGTGGGAAGATCTCTGAAGGAACAGAGTGAAGCTGTGAGATATGAGTGGTATATTAGTCAAAATTCTATAGGCTACAGTCAGAGGAAGTGAAGTAGAAATGAAGCTCTACTAGAGAGCTCTAGATTCTAGAGGAGTCGATATAAGCCGTGTGCATATCAACTGATGATAGCAGTAGTTAGGAGAAATAATACAGAGAGCATGAGAGAAAGAGAGAGTCCAAGAAGATGTGGAGAACCTCTTGCAATAAACAATGACAATGCAAAAATATTGAATCACAAAAGATATTTTATTGATCGCGGGCCACTTCGAGGGGGCAACCTCCTTTCAACAAGCTCAATATAAAATAACTCTTTGGTGCTTTCAATAGCCTCAAAACATACTTATATACTAAGTATAATCTAAACAATTATTACTCCACATGAATGTGGGATAATGCAACCTATTAACTGGATGACTTAACAACTATTACTTACTCCCCATGAATGTGGGATAATACATCATACTAATTGGACGACTTACAAAGCATATGCATCCGACAAAATACAGCAACAAAATAAAGAGGGGGTTGACACAAGTTCTTAACATCCCCTCCCTCTTAGAAAAATCTTTGTCCTCAAAGCTTTAGATGTGGAAAGAGCTATTGAATCTGAAGGAGGGGTTCCCATGTATCATTCTCTGGTTGCATACTGGGCCATTGAATTGAAGACCTTTGTGATGGACCAAGAGAGAAGCTGACAAGTGTGCTTATTGAGGATGGCTACTGAATTCAAAAAGATGGATCCTTCAATAACCCATTCTGGTAAGACAATTTGTGCACTGATGTTGGCGTCGATCACTTACTGAACATGAGAAGGAGGAAGTGCCAGTTTATAAGCAACATACCCAATCTTTTGAAGAACTAGATATGGGCCAGATATCATTGGAGTGAGTGTTTTATGCCCTTTTTATTTCACAGAGGATTGCTTGTAACACTATAGACAAAGAAAAACCATATCACCAACTTGAAAAGTGCACTCAGAACGATGTTCATCAGCCTGTTGTTTCATGTGGGGTCTTTCCAGGTGAATATTGTCCTATAAGAGGTGAAGAATCTGATGTTGGTTTTGAAGAACCATGTCAATTTCCTGAACTGGTGAACCGTTGGAGGTGGATGGGAGAGTTCTGGAGTTGAGTGACCATAGACTGCTTCATATGGAGTCATTTTACATGCAATATGGTAGGAATTATTGTACCACCATTCAGCGAGAGGGAACCACTGTTCCCACTGATGTTGTTCTTCAGAGGTGAAACAACAAAGATAAGTTTCCCAATATTTGTTGACGACTGTAGTCAGACCCTCTATTGGTGGGTGATAAAATAAAATCATATGCAGTTTGGTGTCAGGGAGGTGAAAATGACTTGTGAAAGTTGTGTTGTAGTCTGAGACAATCACTAGTACAAAATGAGGAATTAGCTACTAGGTGACTAAAAATTCTAGTCACCACAGGTTTTCCAAGTGATTTACTACTAAATATGAGCAGTTTTTATTGACCCAACTATAAACGACTAAAATTAATGACTAATTTAGTCACCAGTTAACAAATATGACTAGATAATAAGTGACAGAGTTAAAAATGACTAATTTAGGCACGACATAAAAAATGACTAGCTAGAAGAATATGAATTAGTCATTTATGTTAGTCATTTTTAATTGTGTCATGGAAAATTACAAATTTGGCAATGAAGTGTAATTTTTGTAAATTTGTCTACCTTCTATTAGTAATATTAGTGCCATGCACCTCGATCTTCAGAGATCCAACAAAGCAATTGCATGAACTTTTAGCCTTATGGGGGCTTTTATGGTTCGCAAAAAAAAAATGGAACAAAGAATTTACAAAGCAGGGAAAGAACAGGCTGAGGCCGGGGTCGTGGTCACCGGAGACGATGCATACTAATTTGCCACATGTGATCGGAAGTGATGTTTTAATTTTGGTAAAAAATTAATGATGTATTTTTTATGTTTAGCTATTTCTATAAGTCGCTATTAATTTTTTCTTAATTTTTCTAGAATTTGAACTTTAATAAAAGTGGTTTCTAAACTGAAATTTTAATTGCAAGTAATATGGATATGGTGGGTGTATATTGCATAATGTCAGAGGGTGTCATTTATGATTTGTGTTATATCCAGAAACCTACATCCATTTTTCAACAGTGCTCACAAGTGTTTGTCGATCCCAAGAGTCGATATACTCGATGTTTGTACTTCATGTATAAGTCGATGTGATCAGGTGGCGATGTTGTTAATCAATACAAGTATGCATAAAGATCAGTCGATGCTGATTCTCATTATGCTACTCCATACAGTTGATCATAGAGTTGATACAAGAGTCGATTCCTTCTTTTGAAAGAAAATATTCGTTAGAATATTTTTATTGAGGGAGATTCTTACAAACCTTGGTGCCATGATCAGTTTTATCTCTGGGTACCTATTTCAAATGGGGAACTTGCCTTTATACATATTATTTATACAGGTAACTTTCTTTACCATTTTTATTATTCGACCTCTTTCCTTATATATTACTTTCTTTGAGAAGGAGATAACTAGTTAGTTAATATAGGTCCCATTTTGCCTTGTTTCCTAGTTTCACTTTCAAATGACATTCCTTGACGGGTAGATTTAGAAGGTAGTGCAACCAAGAGCCATTTGGTTCATGGTAGAAAGGAAGTTATGCTACGAGGAATATCTAGTCTCTTTACCAAGATGGTGCTAGTAGATTGATTGCTCGGAGTGAACCATTAAACTAGAGGAATTGAGGAGTACAACTAGAGCACTACTACATTTCGATCCAAAATCCGACGGCGCGTGGATTTCTCTTTTTAAACTTACCAAAAATCACAAGGATACATTTTTTTTTTGTAAATGTGGCCACAAGCATCGGTGAAGCGACGACTATTCTCATAACCGTCGGTTAAGCGACGGTACATTAGTAAGCGTCGCTTAAGCGACAACACCTTTAATTGGTCAACTACTTAACATGGAAAGCACCATCGCATATCCGACACTTAGGTTCATTTCCTACACACACTCATATAAATAGGTTCATTTCGATTGGTAAGTCAATATAATTCATGATTATATATCATGCGGTCTTTATATTGAGAGTTTTTGTAATTGTATATTGTATCATTTTTATTTTTGTTACTTAATCGACATGACTAACGTTCTTTGTTTGATGTTTTAATTGTAATTATAAAGCAAGGGCCTCCTAGGGCTGTTCTCTTGTCAGGCATCTCTATTTCTCATATATATCGTGAATTTAATAGATCTACAGAAGCATTGTCAAAGAGGGCTGTCAATATGCAGGAAGGGGTTATACACTATTAGTTTTTCCATGATTAGGATTGCATTAAACATGGCAGTATTACAATCTATGTATTAGTTCAACTTTGGCTCTTACTCGATATATACATGAGAGGAGGAAACATGGTCGTTTCTTCCTCTGTATATACAAATGTAGACACTCCCCTTGGATGTAGCATGATGGATTGCACTGGTATACTTTTTATACATATTTTATTATCATCTTATCTTTTTTGAATTGACAGGTTTACAATGACATGCTTGCAATGGATAAAGTGGTGGCATTTATTTCAACTATCTTATTGAAACTGCATTATCTTAGATGTTTTTTTATCTTTTTGGGGGAAACATGTACTAAGTTGGCACTTTTGTGATGCAAGAGAGATCGACCATATATTTTGCTTTATGGGATATTTTAGCTTTTACACTTTTTTGAACTTTCAATTGGGCAATCATATTTTAGTCACCTTGTTTATGGTTTGATCGAGTCATATATATTATTTTTTTTGTTATATTAACTTATAAGCTACTCCATATAAATAAAGGTATTACATTAATTCAACATAAATTGTCTTGATATCAATTATGTATTTAGTATTTAAACCTATACTAATTAATAGTATAATTTTTCAGTTTAAAAAATCCAAAACTTAGAAGACTACTCCTAAAAAAATAATTAAACTCAAAACCTAAAATGATATAATTCGTTGACAAAGATTAAAAATTCCATAGTAAAATGTCAAAGTGATTGGTAAATGACACCAACATCAAATTCAATACAAAGTGGAGAATGAAATGGAGGGAATAAAATTGGCGGGAGTTTTGTTTTCTCCCTCAAATCCCCAATATCAGTGAAGACTTCGCAGCAGAAAAACAACATTGTCATTTGATTACACTTCATATCCTTCACACCCGATATTATTTTCTTTGTGAATTTCATCCAAAAACCCTTGTTCTCTATGGGCATTAACAAAGTAGAGAATAAATATGTTTGGCATGTAGAGTCAGTCGGATGGAGGTTCGCTATTCTCAAGAGGTGGTTTTATGCCCTCTCAAGCCACCCAAGTTAACGAAGGTAGTTTTTCCTCTGTGAGGGTAAGCGGCTTTTCCTCTCAGCTTAGGCGGTTTTAGGGTTTTCAACCTCTGCATGTTTTGGCAGTTTAAGGAGCCCAACATTCAATCAAGCATGGATGGTTTTGCAGAAAAGAGGTACCAACACCGAGCTTCTTCCATTGATGGTAAAACAGATAAGCCAACCAACCCAGAAGCTATCTGATGAGAATTCAACTTTTACAATAGATGGCGTTGACATCAACAAGGTAAGAATCATTCTTAATTTTTACTAAACAGTCAAGGTGTTTATTTATTATGGAATAAATCACCTTACTATGTATATCTTTTGGGTGCGCAGGTAACCCTCGTTGGGATGGTCTTCAACAAGGAAGAGAGGGTTACTGATGTCTCATTTTATCTCGACGATGGTACAGGAAGAATCGAAGTGAAACAATGGTAAGCTACTATTATTATTGTTGCTGTGATTATTTTGTAGTTGCCACCTAATTTGTGGAAGAGCCTTTCCCTCTTCCCTTTGATTGTGTTCTCAGTTAAGTGCAGAAGAAGATCTCAACCTGATAATATCTAAACCTGTATTCCTCAAAAATGAATGAGAATAATTCCACTGTCAAGAGTTAAGACAGTTTCTACAGAACTAGATCAACTAAACGAATTGAGGGCCAATGGAACAGATTCTAAATCCTCTCCCATTTCTCTTGAGTCTTTCAAGTAGTCAAATTTTTACCATACCTCAGAAATTAATAAATTATCCATAATTTACAGTGTTCGTCTTTCAAGTGATATGGCTGAGCAATACCAGCATTTCTTTCATTACCCTGTTTGCTTCTTGCAGCTTATCATTTGTGTCAAGTGACCTAATGAGAAAACTAAAAGTATTAAAGTTTGGCACTAGCCCCTTTTTAATCATTTCATCATAAAACATCAATGCATCTTGCATTATACCTTCCTTACAAAGCCTGATGATAGATTCCATATCCTGTGAACTGACATGAGTGGCCAAAACCTCCGTCGGAATTTCTTCATCTGTATTAGCTGTCAGCATGGAAGTTGTATCAATGTCATCATCATTGAATGACCTATCAAGTTGCACAGTACAACTTGAAATACCAGAAGCTGGATTCTTTAATTCCAATTCCCTTAATATAGTTGTTGCTTCCTGTATCTTTCCTTCATGGTAAAGCCTTTTGATGAAATCAACAAACGAGATATCAAGCTCTGGCCCAACAAAAAAATTATCAGTTCCCATAGAATTCAATATTCTAAAATATTCAGAGTATAATCTACTGTCAGTATTGATGCCAAGAAGTAAATCCCTCTCAAGCAGTTCTTCTACAAGTTTACTTGCTTCTTCCATCCTGCCTTTACTGCAAAGCCCATTAATAAGGTTGGTGTAGCAAAAGAGATTTGCTGAAATTCCTCTCCTTTCCATTTCATGAAACAGTGTCAGAGCTGCCTCCATATTGCATATTTTGCAATGCCCTTTAATCAGTGACTCAAACATAAAACCATCTGGCAGAATGCTCCCACTTTCTCAAGTGAGGAGACAACTTTCGGAAGATTTATGCTGCTGGTGTGCAATCGGTGGACAACAGTACGAAAATAATAATATACAATGGTTGAATGATAGAATATGTTACAATATCATAGGATCAAATATGAGCATGGACTGGTCACCATGCTTGAATAGAAATGCCCCTTAGATAGGAAATAAGGACATGCGTCTCTTTATTAATTATTGATTTATTATTAGTGATCATTATTTATTATTTATTTATTAATGTTTTCATATAGATTGTGTACATTACAGGATTTTTGTTGTGCCACAGTTTGTATGCGCATCATATAACATGAATAGCTTTTGGGGTTACTTAAGTAACCAAAAGAAGCCATTATGTACATATATAAGATTTTTGTAGTGTACATAGCTTGGAAATGAATGTACAAACATATGGAACCCTTTTTTTAATAGTTTATTGGAATGATACTTATGATCACTTTTGTCATCTAATTATCATCATTTTTCCAATTTCCACTTTTATGTTGTTCATGCATACATGTTTTGCTTTTTATTATTATAAATCATGAATCTCTGTTGTGATCTAAAAGGAATTTTTATGATAATGTTGTCATACAATAACAATGTCAGTTTCTCCATGGTAATTGATATTTGCTCTAGGCATATACAGAGACAACTCAAACCTATGCTTCGAAGTTCTCACCCTTTGGAATGAAATTATTAAAAGCTTCCGTGAAAAAGATTACATTACCAATCGGTAATTTTTTAATTTTGCATTAAAAAAAATTGACACTTGCATAATATTGAGAGACAGCTTCCAATTTGCAAGTATGCATCATGTCTTACATCTAATGCCATTTGTTCAGAGAAATGGAATTGCTTCTCATCCCATGTAATTCTAGGAGCTTAAATTCAGTACAATGGCCACTTTTTCTTCTATCCAGTAAGGTATATTTGTTTCTCTATACATTGCTTTGTAAGGTCATATTTTATAGCTGCTATTGAATGTAAGGCTTGAAAGGAATCTTCTTTTGGTTATTTTATGAAACACTTTTTCAGGATAAAATTCATGAACAAGAATAAAGTGTTTATGGATCACTGATTATTATCTGAAATCAAGTTAGTTGGTAATTTTATACCATTACCATGACATATTTTTCTGGCCATAGAATTGGCTGTGGAATGCAGAGGTGCTCAAATGGAGTTGAGAGACAAAATTTTTAAAGATGAGTATATGTACTATGCTGTTGTCGAATGCTACTACAATGTGGAGAAAATACTAAAATAATTGCTAGATAATGAAGGCAGGCTATGGTATGATCAAATGATGAGCAATAGAAATTTATAAAGCTAAACAAATATAGGCGCTGCTCTTTTATGGACATTGATGGAAATATCTTTTTATGGCCATTGATGGAAATCTCTTTGTACACATCTGTAGGATAATGCTCTTTTGGGACTTAGTTTGAATTTTCCTAAATGGATGATGTAAGTCTTTTCAGTTAACTTGATTACAGGGTTGAAAGATTGTTTCGTGATGTAAATGATAGTATACAAGATCAATCTATTCTTGTCAATTTCCAAATAGATAAGCTACCTCTTCTACTATCAAGAATGACAACATTGACTAGCCTTCTGGTAAGTTTGGATTATTGAAATTTGGTACCTTTTATCTGGGACTTATTTTGAGGTTTTGTTAATTTAGTTTTTGTTTAAATAATAATTTTCTCTTTTCTGTACATTTGTCTGTCCATAATTTAGACTATATTGGTATGTCCATATTTTAGACTATATATAGAGAAGTCTAATATATTCGATAGCAATTATTATGAGAAAGTGATTTTGCAAGAGTTCTTCAGATTATTGTTACATTCAATGGAATTCAAAATTCATGACTTCTACATGCTGGTAATGATGAAAATTGCTTTTTGGTAGTATTAGTGCCATAAACTTATTGGAAACAATTTTTTTCTGCTAGTTGCATATGGTTTTGTTTTCAAGTGTTGTTTCATACTTTTATCACAAGAAAGGGCCAAAGTCATAGTAATCACAGCATCCGTGAAAGAAACAGATTTTCAATTTTTATTTAAATTTTTGCGTTTGTAAAAGCATAATGGTTACAATGTTTTCTTTAAGCAAATGCATGAAGAGAAACCTGATCTAGCAAAAGGGGCTATGAAAGCTATGTAAGATATTTATGATGTAGTTACTCATGATATCTTGTCATCCACTCTAAGGTATTGCTGTGACTTCATGATTTTGGTTTTGAATGATCTCATAGTTGAAAAAATCACGGAGTTTGACTCTAACTCATCAATCAAACTCAGCTTGCTGCCAAAGCTAAGCTGTTTGTTATGGAACAAGGTTTGACTTGCTACAGGCGAGTCAAAATTGGCAGTAGCAAGTTAAACTTGCGAGTACACAGGTCAAATTATGGCTCTCAAGTTACTCAAGTATTTTGTGGCTTGACAAATTTGACTCACAGGTCCAACCACAAAACTTGCACCAACGCAAGTATAAATGCTAAAGTAGAAACAACACTCATTTTCAATAAATTTTGTTTTCTGAGCTTTTGCCAAGCTGAGTTTCTCATCATTGGCTCGTGTTTATTCTTTGTTAACTGGATTTTTGAAATATTGTGATGTCAACATACTTTTTACTGAATTTACCACATCATTGATCATTCGTTTTATCTGTCGATTTTGTAGAGACTCTTATGACACTTGGGGTATTCTCACAAAAGCAAGGATTGAAGGACACCTCTTCTCACAGATGGAATGGCCTAAACATCCTGAAATTGTATGTTTTCTGACTTGCCACTTTGATTATAATAATTTTGTTGACCTTGAATGAAAGAATGAGACAGTTTTGACTTTGACACGATGGTTGTAGGAAGTAATGCTATTGTTCAGTTTCTCTGATGCACACAAGCTTCTTGTGGCTATCCACTATATCATTTGTGTTTTGTATAATTCCCACCAAAATCGAGCTTATGGATCTGTAGTTTGTTCAACGGATCAATAATAACCATTATCTTGTGCAAATAGGTATATTTTTTTATCTTTCATATAATTTTTTTGCATGAGCAAACTGATTCTACTTATGAAAGGAAATATCCCAAGCCAGACATTGCTGTATTCTTTTGTTTCCTAGTAGTAATTGCTTGTTGGATGATAAGTCTATTCTGAAAAGGTCATTTTTATAGAGAAATAAATTAAATTTATTAATTGAAGATTTCTCTTCATTGTGCTAAGAAGAAAACATATAATATAAGATAATTTTATTTATGTCCACTAACAACCGCAAAGTAGGTCAACGGGACTGTTGGTTACAATGATGTTCGTGCATGTGGGAGGACCAAACGATCTCCCTTAAAAGAAGTAAAATACAAGAAGTAAGACATAAAAGAAGTAAACGTGTACAAAGCGAGCAGGGCTGGAGCATGGGAGAGCTCACGCCCCAGTTTCAACACTGTAGCTCTGCACAAGGGCGAATACTTCTCATTGTGAATAGGTTTAGCTTGTCGCATAGTTAGTTTTGATGATTTCCCATTTGAACTTGTCAAGTTCTTTAGAAGTCCCTAATATGTATTTTCTAAAACAGCTTCTATTCCCTTGTTGACAGTGGAAGGAAAATATCATCAATGGATTCTCTTTGTATTTTTCATTTTTTATTGGTTGATGTGTTTGATTGCATTTTGTGCACCTCAACTTCAAAAATATTCATTTGATTTCCTCCTTTGAGTTCTAAATGCAGAAGGAGCAGATCAAGAGGTTGCACATGCTCTTGACTATCAAAGACTATGCTGTCAATATCCCCAAGAACCTAGTGGCAAGACGTCGACTAGAGTTTTTTACAAACTCTTTATTCGTGAAAATGGCACCGGCAAAACCTGTAAGAGAGATGATGTCTTTTAGGTAAATTCACAGACTTGTACTTATTTTTTGGATGTTAGTGCATGCACAATGTATACTTTATAGCCTTTGGGATAATATGACATTTTATTTGCAATGTAGTGTCTTTACTCCATACTACGGTGAGACTGTATTGTACAGCATGTGTGAGTTCAACACAAGGTATCCAAAACAAAGGACATGCATCTTCTGTGTTCTCAACTTCTTAAATACCTTGTGGTCCTTGCTAATCCTGTTTCTGGGTCTAAATTGGCAGCAACATTAGGTGCTCACTACCA
>LPNX010077603.1:212911-247787 GCA_001517045.1 Pseudotsuga menziesii | reverse complement strand
AAGCTTTGTTTTATCAACAAGAAATGGAGTAAATGATCTGTGACAATTCTGAAATACTGCACATTATCAACTGTAAATAGAGATGGACCCTAGGTATAATCGAGTTCCTATTGGTTCAAAGGTAGTCACTCGGCCACCAAGGCTGTTTTAGGCTTGAGTATTGGGGTAGTACCCCTCACTTCACGACGCAGGTAAAACTGGTAACCGCTTACCCAAAAAATACAGCTCTTTGGTTTTCCTCATGGATGGGAATCTAGTCAATCTAGTAGGGTTTGTTTCCCTTTTCGTTTACCAGGTCCTCTCAATGGCCAGCTACTTCAGGGTTCCTATGGTACTCCTCACAATGAGTTTTAGGGCTATGCCCAAGTGATTCCCAGAGTTAAACGGATAGGTTGTATTCCCTAATCCGAATGAAAAATAGTGCTGCAAGAAGAAGTACTGCAATAATCACAGTGCCAGAAAAAATGTGGCAGAAATTCCACCCAATGCTCAAAAATCCATAATTAGAGTTAGGGTTTTGAGACGAAAACTTTTAAAATGAGAATAATCCAATCTCGATTGCTTAGAATCACTATTATAGCCTATTTTTGGAACTAGAACAACCACTTTGCTTCTACCCACAAGATTGAAATAGAAATCTGGGCACTCGGTCAAAAGATTTTCGCTCTGCAATTTCCACGGTCGTCACCGAAATTCGAAAAAAAATTGCTGATTTTAAATCCGCGATATATCCACTTTTAGAACTCCAAATGACATGATTTTTTTTGAAACTGTGTATTTTTGAAAGAGGAATTCAGATATGCAACCTGTTTCTTCTGATTCTATGCAGAAAGTTTCAGAAAGTGATTTGAAAGTCACCACCCAATTTTTCCCTATTTTTTTGATAAGGAAAAAAAAATTCCCACTTGTGCCAAGGAAAGTGCTCTCATACCATATGTGGAGAACCTACTATAATCAACAATCAGAATGCAAAAATATTGGAGCACAAAATATATTTTATTGATAGTGGGCCACTTCGAGGGGGGAACCTCCTTTGAGCAAGTTCAATACAAAATAACTCTTTGGTGCTTTCAATAGCCTCAAAACATACTTATATACTAACTCTAATATAAACAATTATTACTCCACATGAATGTGGGATAATGCAACCTATTAAATGGATGACTTAACAACTATTACTTACTCCCCATGAATGTGGGATAATACATCATACTAATTGGATGACTTACAAAGCATATGTGTTCGACAAAATATACCAACAAAATAAAGAGGGGGTTCACACGGGTTCTTAACAGATGAAATCTAGATCTAATATAATCTGTAGTTAAATGCAGGCTGAAGGCACCATATATTTCTCATGCCATATGAAGAGCGCCTTGTGGTTTTTTTTGGATGGGTTTCCATGTGAACGCTCCTATGTGTTGATGATTGAATGTGTATGGTTTTGTGAGTTTATGTTTATGTTTATATTTATTGTGCAAGTGCTATCATGGTTGCTGAATGTTGTACTGTCCATGAAATTCTGAATGCATGAATAGGATATTGTGCACCTATTTTGAGTATTAGTTTGTTTTTACGATGCAATCATTGTTGCATGTCTGTTATACTGCGTCTGTCTTTTGGTTCGTGGTTAAATTTTGTTATGTTTAAAGTACTAATGAAAAATATATGTCATGCCATTAGTAGTCGATAAAATATATGCGCAGTGTGCACTACAGTTTGAAGTAAATGAATCCATCCTTGAGACTTGGTCGAGCTCCTTGGTCACGTGCCAAGGGACCATAATCCCTCGACAAATCGCTGAAACATGGTTCTGGCAATTATTGTTAACCCAAAAAATCCCTCAATGACCTCTACATGACCTACACCACCCAAAGACATCTATTTCAATACCCTCATTTGACCCACACACCCTTACACAGGCTCAAAAACATAAAAAGGGGCTTATAAACCCCTAAAAGAGCCAAAATAGCTCTCATAGGGGATAAAACCTCCAAAAAGGAGCTAAAACCCCTAAAAGGAGCTTAAAACCCCTAAAGGAGCTAAGAATTAGGTGAAAGGTGCTTAAAGCCCAGAAAAGGGGCTAAAGCCTTGGCCAAGGGCTTAAAACCCTAAAATCTCAAAGAAAAACTATAAATAGAGGGGTGGGGTTCACTCTTAGAATAATCCTTGTCTCCTTATCATTATCTTTCCCATGTGAGTGCCTTGAGACCCTTTTTTCTAAGGCCATTCACCCCTCTCCTCCATAGCCCCATAATCCAAAACCCCATTCCATAGAGATGTGCTTCCAAAGCTAGGGCATCGTGGCCCATTTCCACAAAGGATGAAGGTATAACCATTTTGTTTTTGTTGATAGTTTAGTTTTCTAGATCTTGTTTATTCACGGGTTTATGTTCTAATAGTTTGGTTCAGGTTCTTGTCTAATTTCTTGTAGCATTCTTTTAGTTTTCTAACAAGTTTCCTATAGGGTTTCATGGCTTAAAGTTGACATTTCTTTGTAGGGTTTTATTTCACCCACAGGAACCCTACCCTTTCGTCCTATAAACGGAAGGTAGATGTTCCTTCCTGTAGCTAGGGTGAAATCCCTAGTACAGATTTGGTGACCATACTAGGTCGATCCCACAGGATCCTTTAGTTGTTTTTCAAGTTCTTCAGCTTTCATTTTTGTTTTCTTAACCTAGTTTCAATTTCTGTTAAATATAGCTAAGATCTTTGTTTTTTTGTATTTACATTCATATTCGAGCCTCCTTAACACCAAACCGAGCCCATTCGGACACAGTACAAGTTACCATCGGCCTTTCCCAGCTCAAGTTTTAATTGTTTCCAGTATTCGGGCCTGGTCGCTATTATTGGGCTGGAAGGTGCAACCAGGTCACTCATTCAACCCTGAAACGTGCGACTTCCCTCTTGGGAGCTAGGTCGCTCCTATTTTTAGTTTGTAAGCGACCCCCTTGCCTGATTTTGGGAAAAATTAGCGACCCCCTCACTACATTTTCCCAGAAAAGGGAAATCTGTCTCTTAGATTCAATTTTTTAAGCTGTGTGGATTGTCAGTGTGGCTCAACCGCCTCTGTCCAGAAGCATGTTTTCATCTGCATACAATCTGTGTAAATTAATGATAGATTTAATTGGTTATTGATATAATGTATCTGTTTTAAGGCTTGGATAAATTACTATAGATTAAATTTCAGTTCTTAAAAAAGCATTGGAAATTAATCCCTTTCCTAGCCCTTCCTCCTCTACCTATTCATCACCCTCCAGGGTATTCGTGGATAAGAGGAAGGGTAAATCTAGTATAGTAATAGGCACTTCATTTGTGATTGTTTTACACAAATAAAAACAAGTGAATTGGAAGGTAGATGAGGTGGTAGTCCTAGGGGGCCTCACGGCATTCGTGTCCTCCCTATTGACCGACCTTGCACTTGAAGAGTGACCTAAGGATATACATATCAGCTTAGTCCCATTTTGTTGAGAGCCCAACACTCTTTCCTGGTCAAAGAAGAATATAGTTGTAAGGTAGTCACCTAGTAAGTCTACCATAGTTTAGGTTCATTACTGGCATGTTTCAAATTTTCTATTAAAAATCTACTCATTTCATAATAGGTTACCCATGTTGTAAGTTCTGTAACAAACCAAAAAATATCTATGATATATTCAGAAACCATAAAAGTAGTTACTAAATGAATAACAAAAAATAATACACAATATTTCATACAATGGACATGCACACAACCATGCCAAGTAACATAACCAAACTCAGTTCATAACGCTGAGCCAACCATTAAAATCTATTAATTTACACTAATTCAAACACTTGCAGTCTTTGAGGACATAAGTCCCTAAATTCCTGAACTGTGGGAAGTACTTGGGCTCAGCCCTAAAACTCATTTTCAGCAGTACCACTGGAACCCCAAAGTAGCTCGCTGTTGAGAGGAATTACCAAGCGAAACAGGAAATGACCCCTATCAATTGACTAGCACTCCCATGAGGAAAAAGCTGACTGCTTTCTTCTAGCATTCTTGGTGGCTGAGTGACCACCTGAAATCCAATAGGAAGCCACTGAAACTGTGGTCCAGAATGTCACTACCAGATTTCACCACTTGATCTAACAACCAGAGACAATTGATCCCACACGCTCTTCTTCACACCTAAGAGGCGATCCAGCACAATTTGAGTCCTTGAACCAACACCATCGAGACCATTCTTGAGGACCCTATACATCATGAGAAGCCCACACAACCTCTAACTCAAACTCGGAATCATATCAATCTGAGCCAGATTTACACATTACACCATCTAGCCTCATGGCTGGTGAAAATCCGGATCCACTTTTCATCTTAGTACTTGGTAGTCGACCCATGTCCATACATCACACCCTTGGAGGTGGTCCTACTACTACCATGTAGACTATCCTAACCCAACTTACTCCACCTATACCCACTAGTCAAACTTTTCCTTCTGTCATACCTAGGGGTAGTGGCCTTTCCACTCGCACTATCCCACTTACCATACCTAGGGGCAATGGCCCATCCACAACTGTGCTACAAGTACCCCCAATCATGCAGGTACATAATGTTCCTGCAAATCCCACCACCATTTCCTGTTCGTCACACATGAACCTTGGGTCAAAACTCCCTTTCATGGAACTCCTCAACATGCTTGACTTGCCTAGGTTAACTGATGACCCCATCTGTCATCAAACCTTTTGGCCTCCCATTCCAACCAAGATCTCCTCAGACATCCCTAAGTTTGAAGAGAAGGCAAGGGACTGCCCCCAAAACCATATCATGATGTTTCACCTATGTTTCTCATCAAACAACATCATAGACGATTCGATCAGACTCAAACTATTCCAATGCACCCTCACAGGTGTTGCACCCAAGTGGTACATTGAGGTACCACAATCCAAGTAACCATACTTCAACTCCTTGGAATTTATGTTCCTATTGTATTTCCATCTCCCCTTCAGATATGATGAAGGAGTTGAAATCTTGCTATCTTATCGCAAAAACACTGCGACCCACATCACTGACCACATCCACGAGTGGAGGCGACATCGCAGCTTGTGAAATATCAAGCTTTATGACATGATCTTCTTGAATTGGTTCTTGAAAACATTGCTGCCACCTATAGCCAAGGATTTCAGCTTCGAACGTCCCCAAATAGAGGAAGTGGTCATCTTGAATTCCCAACAGTTTGATCTCATTTATGCACAGTATGGATATCTTTACACCATCATTCAAAATGCTTCTCATGCAGGAACTTCCTACTGGGATGCCCAGGGGGAATCCCATGATGTAGATGGCATCATACATTCTGTCTCCCATCAATCATAACATCACCTAGAAATACCTGCGATGCCACCACAACCAAGTAGCATCCCCGGTGCTTCCTACCCAAACCAAGCTCCTAACTATGCAAGAATGATGTCCCAGTCCAGAGCTACAACCTCTTTTGCACAACCTGCACCACATCAACATACCTATGCACCTACTTGGCCGACACAACAATATGTGGGATAGATTCCCACAATTGTAGCACCCCTCGCTCCCCAAGTCTACTACTCACCACCTACGCAAACCGCTCAAACCCCCACCCCAACTCCACCTGCTCCTTTGGGACAAGTGTTCGCACAACAAAACTATCCCACCCAACCAACCCCTAATAACCAACAAGGGCATGCTAGGAATAACCGAGTAAGGAATCAAGGAAACAACCAACCACAAGGAGGCGTTCATTAAACAAATCCTCCCAACAATGCCAAGGTGAACTGCCCAGCTCAAAACCCCCAGCAATGAAACCAACCTAGACACAATGCTCTGTTACGCATGAATCAACTATGCAAACTATGTGAGGTCTACGGGCACTATACTCACGAATTCCCCTTCATGGGTCCTGCTAAGCAAGCCATTCATCAGGAAGTTATGCATGCTACCAATACGGCAGCCCCAACTCAACCCAACCAGGCACCACCGAGACCTCCACCCATGGTGCTCCAAAACCCATTACCAGTCCAAATACTGGTAGCAATTGTACTGTCTACCCAAACCAATCCCATAGCCCCGGGTGCACCTATGATAGTAGAAACAGGTGTCCACCACTTACTAGCCTTGACAATTGAAGAGGTCAATTTACAAACCAAACGAAATCACTACGGAATTAACACTGAACCTGCTGATCCATCAGCCACATCCACATCCAAAACAACCAATACACCTCTTCATTTACCCCCTTTTACACCATGCCCCCCCATACGGTGGGTTTCCAACAATGTCATGGCTAGAGATGCTGTAAGCTACAACATCATGGATGACTTGGCCCAAACACCTACGGCTATGTCCACTCTTGAGGTACTTAAAAATTTCCCAACATAGCGGAAAGAATTACTAGATTCCCTTGGTGTTGTAGACCCCTATGACTCCAAGTTGATCACATTGGACACAGAGGATGGAGAACCATGAATGCCATCAACCATTACCTTCCAAATCCCAGTATCCATTTGGAATTTGGTCATGCATCAGAGCATCATGGATGAGGGGGAATCCATGTGTGTTATCTCAACCTTAGTCTAAACCAAGCTTATATCCCCAATTCTGCAACCGTATGCTACTACTCTATATGATTATAATTGCCACCCCACTATAACCCAAGGTATTCTTCCACAATTTCCCATCATATTAGTAGAGAAAACAGTATTGATTGACATTGACGTTTTCAATGCCCAATTATACTATAATATTCTCCTTAGGAGAATTTATACGTATGCCATGATAACCGTACCTTCAATTGTTTTTCATCTCATGATGTTCCCTCATGAAGGGAAAATCATGATGGTTGATCAACTAACTTATCATGATCCACAAGGGCTAACTACACCAGCCAATGTTACCATTGATTTGCAAGGGCTAACTGCACCCGCCAATGTTATCCATGTGGCCAACACCATGGTTGATAATGTACCAGCCTCCCCATTATTGAATGTGGGCCCTGGGTTGTTTTCCGATACCACCATTATGGATTCCTTTCCCTTAGTGTCACCACCAATGACACCAAATGAGACTGTATATTTGTGCATGATCTCATCCATCACTGCTACACCTCAACATCAACCACAGCTGCAGCCCCAACAACAGCCTAATGCAACTCATGTTGGACTCCAAACCATCTCCCAGGAAGGCACATCATTTTATAACTGTCAAATACACCCACCTCACCTTACGCGGGTCTCTGGACCATCACCCAAAGGGTGGACCATTTATTTTGCATGCATTTGGCATATAAATGCCTCCAGACTTGCACTTACATCATATGTAGTCTAATCCATCTACCATAACTCACACAAGACTCTCCTAACCTCCGTTTGAGAGCCACCTCGGTCTGCGTTCCTCTTCTGCACTGACTCGCATGTTTTTGTCGCAATCGATCCCATACATGTATTGGTATGTTCAAGATCCCCTTCCTCCATCCATACTGCACTGGTGACCTTTGGGCCACTGTTCATTGTCCCAAAATGGGGGCACCATCAGTGCCTCCTCGATCGGTTGACCATACTGGAGTTTCTATTAAGATCTTTTCTAACTCCTAAAGGATTGAAAATATTTTCGAGCACAGCTGCTTCCTTTCTCGCTATTTAAAGTATAATAAAGGGAATCTACATCATCTCGTTTATATCCTTTTGCGAACTATGTAGAATACCATCTGAAAAGGAACACCTTGGCACATTCAAGCAAAGACTGTTCCCCTCTCCATCCTTTTATGATTTCTCGAATAGAGGGGTTGAGCTCTACAAAAAATATCACCATGGGTTGTCGCTAAGCTCTTATGCAACCTTCTCCTCAAGAAAATACCACTGAAAAAAATTGGTTTCATTCATGCTCGTAAAAGTATCTGAATGACCATCGAGTCAGTATAGGTTTAACCTTTTCCGTCCTGATTGGACTACCAATGGTAAAGAAGTCTCCCATCCCACAAAGGATGGAAAAGCTCTCTTATGTACACTTTTAAACTTTTTTGGGCAGAGGAGACTATCAACAAAAAGGAGGCCCCACTAGATTCTTCTTCATGCTTTCAGACTCTCTAAAATTGAAAGCACCATCGAGCATTTACTTTCTTGGGCTCGCTAAAAGTCCACAAGATCGTACCACAATGGTGTGTTTAGACACCACCCCACATATAACTGTTTGGCAGCATTCCCACTTTGGGTCACTTTTGTTTATACTATTCTATTATGTTTCTTCCTTGGATCTCATCAATACCAAAAGTGTCTACCTCCCCCAAGTATTTCCCATCTGCAGTTACAACCCTAGTATTACAGCTATGATCTGTTTCCCATAAGTCAGTTTCATTTGTTGCTTGGTTTTCCATGCTGTCATACTCTGAGCAAAGGAATTATGAGTGCACTATACTCCCTCTACCCCTGTTCCACCTCCCCCCCCCTCCTCTCCCATTCAGTGGTCGAGCCCTTATATTTTCTCACATCTTAGGGTTATCTCCCTCATGCTTCTGATCAAGGAAACACCATTTCCTTGGCTAGTTTCAAGTCTCCCTCTGTCAATGACAACACACATATTTCAGAGGATAGACCTAGAGGTCCCTGTATCCTGGTTTCATTAACCTCATTGATGAATTCCTTGGACCGCTTGAGAGGATTCCCTAGTGCCTCTCGGGGTGGTTGTTTCTCACGTGCTCGACTCTAGCTATATCATCGCACCGTTGAGAGTTATACACGGTATTGATCTGTGCAGTATTTGGTCAAAGAACACGGATGTCACCTGAATCTATCACATTGATGAGTCTATTTGAGAGACCCCAATGGGTTAATGTTCCTTGTGATTTACAGGTTACGTTGGAGACAATGTTAAGAATCCCCGATAGTGCTTCCATATAGATTTATGATTGATGCAAAATATTTGTAGCACAGAGATTTTGACTCTCTGTCAGTACGTAGCTACAACTATGTACCGTTCCAGATATACCAGGCCATCAGTCATGAAGATATAGCATTCCATGATAATTCCATGGGTCCAATGTAGTAGTTCTTTAGATCAATATTGTATTTAACCTCTTATCGAGGAAATCACTATTGTAACAACAGTTGTACATTACCGGCTCTTGCATTGTAGAGCTTAGATCACATTATTATTTTGACATCGTTACAAGCATGGTGATTCCCACCTCGTCCATATACATGTCACACATTATTTATATCTCACCCATTGATGGGAACCATACTAATATGAAAACCAAAAGTTGCCATGCCCCAGCCAAGGAAGCACCACTTCTCCCTAGAAAATCCTATGATGTCCGTCAGCCATATGATGAGCTCCTGCCCTCACACATCAGGGGGCAATCTGTTAACCCAAAAAATCCCTCAATGAGCTCTACATGACCTACACCACCCAAAGACATCTATTTCACTACCCTCATTTGACCTCCACACCCTTACAAAGGCTCAAAAACATAAAAAGGGCTTAAAACCCCTAAAAGAGCCAAAATATCTCTCATAGTGGCTAAAACCTCCAAAAAGGGGCTAAAACCCCTCAAAGGAGATTAAAACCACCAAAGGAGGTAATAATTGGGTGAAAGGGTCTTAAATCCCAAAAAAGAGGCTAAAGCCCTAACCAAGGGCTTAAAACCCTAAAATCTCAAAGAAAAACTATAAATAGAGGGGTGGGGGTCACTCTCAGAACATTCCTTCTCTCCCTATCGTTATATTTCTCATGTGAGTTCCTTGAGACCCTTTCCTCTCAATCCATTCACCCATCTCCTCCATAGCTCCATAAACCAAAACTCCATTCCATAGAGAGGTGCTTCCAAAGCTAGTGCATGGTGGCCCATTTCCACAAAGGCTGAAGGTATAACCATTTTGTTTTTGTTGATAGTTTAGTTTTCTAGATCTTGTTTATTTCCAGGTTTATGTTCTAATAGTTTGCTGCAGGCTCTCCTTTGATTTTTTATAGCTTTCTTTCAATTTTCTAACAAGTTTCCTATAGGGTTTCATGGCTCAAAGCTGACATTTCTTTGCATGGTTTTATTTCACCCACAGGAACCCTACCCTTCTGTCCTATAGACAGAAGGTAGTTGGTCCTGCCTATAGCTAGGGAAAAATCTCTACTACAGTTACCCATTGAAGAGATATATCAGGTTAGACTGCACCTGCTTTGCAAGATTTTCCCGTGGGGCTTGTTGTGTCGGGACGGTATCTCGAGCGTCTATTGGGTTGATGGGCTACGAAGAACCTGGGTCACATGAGTTAGGATAAGCAGCCAACAAATGGTTCCGTTGCTGGGACCCTTTTGATCAAAATGAGGGAAATGTTGTGGCACCCGACCAAGAGTGAATTCAAGGATTGGCTGGAGTCGAAGACGTTGATATTCATGCAGAAGGAATGTGATGGTTCATGGCTGAGCCCTGAGAACTGGTTACAGTGATATCTATACTCAGATATCCATGAATTGTTTTTTCGTAGAATTCCTTGTTATATTGCAAGAATGGTTGTCGGAGTTAGCAACCCGGTAGACTAACTTAAAAAGAAGAGGAGTAGCTAAGTGGACCGACCAGTTAGCACAAGAAGTAGCGCAATGAGGTAGAGAAACATTTTTTCCAAGGACCTTGGGGAAGGTACCTTATGTCTATAAACTTATGTATTAAAATGCTCCTTTATGAAAAGGGTATTTTACAACTCAGTGATTGAGTCACACAGTCCATGAAGGGGATATGTTGTGTAAAATTTAGGAGTAATATGGAAGGTGGTAAGAAGAAATATTTGCAAAAAGCTCAAAAGACAAGTTGGACACTGGATTCTTAAGGAGAAAAAGGAGGTTTCTGTCAGGAAAGAGGAGGAAGGTAGCAGGAGGCAGGAGGGCTTATAGCCTTCCCAGGGAACATGAATATGGATGTGAGTCAGACCTATACGAAGGGTCCTATGATGAAGAGCAGGGGCATAGCCCGATTTCTGAGAGAGTGGAATTAGAAGAGTTTGTAGAGATGTAGTGGACAAGACATGACTACGACATTCCAAGAAGATCCCTTGAAGTGAGACCTAGAATTTCCTCACCTGAACCGCTTGTGAACACTAGTAGTCCTAGTACTGGGACTGGTGCACAAGGAGGCCCATCAGTGACCCAAGTAAATACAACAAATCTAGGGAATCCAGTGAACAACCCCAACACCACCCTAATGGCGAGGAAATACGTTAGACTACCCACATTCAATGGGAATGAAACAGAGGATCCAAAACAACACTGGTTTCTCTGCGAGGCATTATGGATGGTCTGCCTCATTAGCAATGATCACATCTAAAATGCGCAAGTTATTATGACTCTGTGGGGCCACGTGCTAGATTGCTATATGAAGTACTATGTGTTACCATTGGGGAAGCCATATAGGATTCTTGAGGAGATTCGACATGCAATGATCTCGAAATTCATAAATCCACAATTTGATTCCCAATGTATAATTGAGATCAAGGAGATTAAGCAGGCTCTAGAAGAAACAATATGGGACTTTGATCAGTGGTTCAAAATGCTGACGGCCAAAGTAAGCTTCCAGATGTTGGATGTGCAATAGAAAGAATGGTTTATTGTTGTGCTACTTCCACACATTAGAGGACCACTCATTCAGAAAAATATTGCAACAAAGATAGAGGCACTGGAATTGGCAATGAATCTAGAGGCTTCACCTATTGGAGATGGCACCGCACGAAGGATACAAATTTAGTCATAACTGGCTAATTTGACAATTTATCTCGAGGACATAAAAAGAGGAAAAGAGGTGCAGGAAGAAATATAGTGTACGTGATGCTCGACCAATGGGAATACCAAAGATGATTTTCCAGCTTACATGAACTACATCTCATCCAGTTTGAAAAACCCATCGAGTACCGAGGGGCTGCCCTTGTGCAACGTATGCCAGACCTAGGGGCACCACGAGGTAGATTTCATGTTCTTACACAAGAAGGTATGTACCCTGGCTTGTTTGTATTTTAAATTTTGTAGATATGTAGTCCACGATCAAAAATATTGTACATCCTACTAACTTCTGAGAGAAAATAGTAGATGCATACCTAATGAATAATGAGGAGCAAATAAAGATTGAACAGGCACAAACGTAGTTCCAGGATGTGCCTCAGTTTCATCGTACACAGCAGTTTCAGGTTGCGCCTTAGTTTCATCCTATCAAGTAGTTTGACATGGCACCGCAGTTTCATAATACATCCCCATGAAACCCGTATCAGCAACCACAATACCTAACACAACCACCACAACCTCAGTTGAGGGGGAGTGGAAGTTACAGTGGCCAACAAGGAGGAGGATTTGGATGAGGAAGAGGGCCAGTGGTATGATACAATTCTGGAGTGCAGGGACACTATGCTAGAGGCTTCCCTGGACCTATGAAGACTTACTCATATTACAAACAAGAGCACAATGTATAGCAATGTATGCAACTTATCTCTGGATGGAAAGCTTAGATGGTTGTAGCAGCTAACCCAACACCAAATCCTACATCGAATCCTCCCAACCTGAATGATAATTCCAACATATAGATGATAGTTGTAGAACCATGAGAACCAAGTGTAGCTGTGGTAACAAGAGTAGGTGTTGTGATGGGTGCAAATCAAGATATGCAGACAGAGCCTATGGCACAAGCACAACCGTAGGTATAGCCTGCCATGAAAAATAAAGCATTGTTTGATGTTCAAAAGAAGAAGTGCATATTCATAAATGTACACCCCAAGCATGTATGAATGGAGTATCCATCAACCTCAGGCCAAGTGAAAGATATGCTTGACAAATTCCAGAAGATATTCGAACAACAGACTGCAAGAAAGAGTGTAGATAACATTGGTAATATCAAACCATTCCTGTTAATTTGTTTGGCACTAATCCAGGACAAGGATGCAATTGTGGAGATGCAAGCGCTTATAGAAATGATTCTGGAGGAAGACCAACTAACAACGAAGTTTAACATTTTCAAGACAAAGTTCAAAACGGGGCACGAACTCAGGATGTCCATGCAAATTGGTGATTATGACATGGACTATATCATCCTTAGCCTGGGATCTGATGTTAATATTTTAACATGCCAGACCTTGGAAATAATGGGCAAGCCACCCCTAGAATGGTCCCCAATTCAATTATGGCTCAATAATCAGAAAAAGGTCCTACCCATCAGTAGATTGAGTCAATTCCAAGTGGATATTGAAGTATTGCGCAATTTCATGGACTTTGAGGTCATCAATATAGTCGATTATACTAACCCATATCCCGTGCTACTGGGGATTTATTGGGTGATGCGAAATCAAACCATTATAAAATTGAAAATAAGGATCCTATCATTTGAATATGATGAGACGAGGGTAGTTGTACCCATTGATCCACTAGAAGGATAGAGATACGTTGAACCAATGTTCAACGAAGGGAAAGGTGATCACCTTGATAACATCTATAATGCCACTGCCCTTAGGGAGGATTACATTAATCCTACTCCTAATGGTAACCTGAGCTAGAGAGGTGTGAATTCATGTACATCAGATTCAAGAGAGGAACTTGAGAACTGGAAGAACTGATTACATGAAGTCTCTATGAGGAGATGTGCCAGGATAACTAAGTCTATCCGATGAGTGGGAACTCACTCATGGTTGCTGCCTACATATGAAGGACTACCTAACTTGGAAATTTTCTTGACTGAGTTTTAAGAAATAGTAACAGAGCCACAACGACTATCTACCCTAGAATTTGCACTAAAAGCTACACTGGCGTGATGGTGGGGAATGCACAAAAGATCGATAACTGAATGGCCACAGTGTAAATGGATACTTGAATTAAGGTTCAGAGACAAGGTCGCAACTATGATGAAAAGGTACACAGGGTTGTCAGACCCTGTTGAACACTTAGAGCAGTGTTTTGTAGCATTCTCGAACTACCTGCACCAAGAGTGGGTTCACCACTTCATCCATACTCTCAAAATGGCACCCAGAGAATGGTACGCATCTATGGAGCGGTGCTAAGAAACAAGAGAATGGGAAAAGGTTGCGCAAAAATTCACATACACATTCTAGTTCATAGACAATAAACTAAGAATTGATATTACACTAAAGAACATTAAGGAGAATATATTCACTGAGATCCCACTAGAGGTTGCGTATTCTCATCCCTGCATTACGCATTCCCACCCATGATGTAAGAAATTTGAGCACCGGATGACATGCTATAACCTCTTCGGAGACCCAAAGGATGATCTGACTAACATCAATATTCCAGAGTCACAAGAATCACACACAGTATAATGAAGAAACATTTCCATTGAGCAGTTCATCTAGCCGCTAAATATCAAGAAAGTTAACATTGGGTACGAGGAAAATCTGAAATTTGCTAACATTGGAGACTATTGGGAAGGAGAGACAGTAGCCAAAATCACTGATCTATTACATTATCTCCAAGACCTATTCCTAATGAAATTCTAGGAAATGAAGGGGATAGTAGGAGATTTGGGTGAAATGAAAATTCCGCTCGAACCCGACGCTAGACAGGTAAAATAACGCCCATACAGACTAAATCTGCGCTCTAAAAAAAAGTGAAAGAAGAACTGGATATCATGTTGGAAGTAGGAATCATTGAACCTCTTGAAGATTCAAAGTGGATAAGCCCTATAGTGATTCAGGACAAGAAAGCGATAAGCGAGTTCAGGATCTGTGTCAACCTTAGGAATCTAAATGATACCTACTTACATGATCCATTCCCAACACCATTTACAGATGAAGTCTTGGAGAGTGTTGGTAGACAAGAAGTGTACTCATTCAAATATAGATTCTTGGGCTCTCATCAAGTCAGGATTGCACAAGAGGACCACCACAAGATAACCTTTGTAACGGAATGGGGATGCTACCAATACACGTTAACACCTTTTTTTCCTAAAAATGCCCTTGCTATTTCCTCTAGAATAGTAGTTTCTGCTTTTAAAGATTTCATTCATAGGTTTCTTGAGGTATATTTTGATGACTGGAAGGTCTTTGGTCTAGTGAGAGACCATATTGATAATTTGCGCATGATGTTGGAAAGGTGTCACTAGTATAAAATTGCATTGAATTTTAGAAAATGCATATTTTTTCCACCATTTGGTGTATTTTTGCTCCATGTAGTATGCCGCGACGGAATCCTAGTCGATCCTGCGAAGGTGGAAATTATTCTGGACCTGCCACTACCCAGATCGATCATGCAACTTAGAGCCACTTTGGGACATAGTGGATATTATAGAAAATACATAAGAGGATATGTAGCGATAACTACCCCAATGGAGAAGCTATTGAAGAAAGACACCAAATTCATGTGGAACAAAGAATATCAAGGAAGTCTGGATAAGCTGAAGCAGGCCACTGTACCAATATTAATATTCCCATACTAGAAGAAGGAGTTCGATGTACATGTTGATTCATCATCAATTGTGCTTGGTATAGTATTAACCCAACCAGGAGAAGGCACAATTGACCACCCAATTGCATTTGCAAGCAGGAAATTGTCAACAGCAGAGAAAAAATATACCATGACTGAAAGAGAAATTCTTGCAATGGTGTATGCACTGCAAAAGTTCATACATTATCTATTGGGTAGAAACTTCAAAATATTCATTGATCATTCTATGTTGAAGTACCTGGTCAATAAGCCAGTGTTGGGGGGTAAAATCTGTTGATGGCTCCTCCTATTTCAATAATTTGACTTTCAAGTCATTGTAAAGCCATGCCAATTGAATCTTGGGCAAGACTACTTGTCACGCATTGAATGTCAAGGAACCATACACCTTAGAGGAAATTTTTTCTGATGCGCAGCTGTTTTCCGTTGACATTGTCAATAAAGACTTTGATGCTATTATACACTTATTGAATATAGGCTATGCGCCTAAAGATTATAGAACATGGAAAAAGAAACAACTATCTTTTAATCCAGTAGACTATATGCTAATCGCAGGTCAACTATATAAGTTCAGACCAGATGAAATACTACACAGATGCGTCTTTGATCATGAAAGGAAATGGGTAATGGCTGAAGTGCATGCGCGTGTCTTCGAAGGACACTACAACGGGAAAGCAACAGTGCATAAGATTTTGCAATATGTACTCTGGTGACCAACTGTATAGATGGATACAAGAAAATACTATTGTGATTATTGTCAAAGAATGGGGAAACCATCACAACATGATGAAATGCCACTTGCACCACAAATTACATTGTAGTCCTTTGATAAATGGGCAGTGGATTTTGTCGTCCCTATTAGTTCGCCAGGGAAATGGACTGGTGCATGCTATATTACAACTGCTACAGATTACTTTACAAATTGGAGGAAGTGACACCTGTGAAATATTGCACCGCTGCAACTATGGTGAGGTTTCTTTTTGACAATGTAGTAACAAGGTTTGTGTTACAGTAGATTTTACCACACATGGTTGATCACACATGTATGGGATTCCCTGTCCCTCTGCAAACTCTTTGGAACCCATGGACCAATATTGTGTCTTTGATGTCTCCAATATTATCCCCAAAAACACTTGTTATTTGTTGTACATGACTTTTAATCCCTTTCTCACGTATATACACGGATATCAACCTTAAACCCATGTACATCGGGATGTGTACATAAGTCCAAATATTTTTGGAGTTTCCCTTGATGTGTGTCTGAACAACTTGTCTCTCGGCCTTCCATATGCCTTGATATTTCTCAGATTTCACCCTTCATTACCCCTTTGGAGTACTATATAAGGAACCCCTTGGATACATTGAAGAGGAGGAATTGAAGAGTAATAAAACTATAGTACATTGTTGTCATAGCTTTCTTATACTTGAGTCAGCATCCCTTTGTCCCTTTAGAGCACTTTCTGTTCTTCCAAAGCTGGCCTTTGCTTGTGAGATTGCTATTGAGAGATGGAGGATTGAGGTGGTGGAGGCCTAGGTGGAGGACTCAGTTTCTCTGGTTCGCAGACGTGCCGAGAGAGGTTGTCACTTGTGTAATCACTAATTTGATTAATAGCAATATATTTTCATGTCCAATAATGTGCATTTAAATGAATATTGAATCCATGGTTGTGTTTAATTGCTTATACATTGTTGATTTTATATGCTAGAGTAGATCTAACACCATATTATATAGCATGCTTGTCTTGTTTGTTGTTGTTGAGAGAAAATTTCTAACACAAGTGGGATTGGAAAAAGCTCAATGGGGATCTACTTCAACCGTCTGGAATAAGGTATGATTCAAGCTCCTTTAGTGTTAGATGTTTTATTTCTCTTACATATTAGGAAGGGATTGATTTGTATAGTTTCTATGTCTGTTGTGGTACACCCCAAGCCATAGGAAGTTTCTCTCCATAACAAAATTGGCGAATCCATTGGGGACGTTCCTTGTATTTGTTTATGGTTGGGGGAACAATGTGCTTGATCTTATTGACTTGCTCTCTATTTGTCCATGTTTATGTGTCACATTTTATAGTATGTTCATCCATTGACACTTCCCTTTATTGGTTTGACCCTTGGCCTGCTTTTTATCACTGTCTTCTCTGTATACACAGGTTTTTGGCCAGAAGTCACGTACATATGTGGATTTTTGGCTTAAAGTCACATATACATACAGGTTTTTGGCCAAAAGGCGCGTAGATATGTAGTTGTTCTTTAAACAGTCGCATACATCCTCTCTTTTGGTTGAGTTTGATGTTGTGGACAGTCATTGGATGGGCTGTGAGTGTTGTTGGGTCTTCTTGGGTTCTGATGTAGTTTGTTGGATGCTTCTTTTGTGACCAGATACCTCTTTTTCATTGATTTTCTTTCAAAATAGTTCGAGTCATTTATATATATATATATTTTTTCCATTAATGCATTACTCTTTTTCTCTTGCTATCTTGTTGGGCTTGTGTTTTATACTTGCTATAGAGGCTGATATTTTTAGATGACTTTTATTTCATTTTTCATTCTTTTATATTGAAAAATACAAAATAGTTGCACTCTTAGTTGCATCTTAGATATGGATTTCAGGAGTACTTGCATTGGAATTCAGAAAGGAATAATTTTACATGCATCTCATGTAGTGGCATACCCTGTTTTTCATTCTAAACAATTGTACTTGGAATTGCTTGTTAGGTGTGCATATTTAATTTACTGCTAAGTCATAACTTCATTAGTTGCACATCCATTTACCCTTTGAGTAATACAACCAATTAAAATAAACACATAATAAAAGGAATTACACTCTTTTCTTTTCTACGGTGCATCCACAAGATTAGTTTTTAGGGTCTTATAATAGTTCATTGTGAGTTAATTCTCCAATACCATTAAACAAAAGAATTGGGTGTCTATGTAGGTGAAAGAGTGAAACCCTTGGTGTAATTAGTGCTTCTCAGGATCCTCCTCTTACACAGGAGTTAAGCACAAGACAATGTGAGAAATTAAGATTGGGATGACCCGTGATTGTGATTGATTAGCACCATAGATATTTCCAGGATTTTATTTGTACCTTGAGGCCTTTGAGGTATTGGCTAGTGCACCCATGGGGTGCCAGTTATGCTTTCAATCTTCGGCCTTTGTTACGCTGCCCATATGGTCGATCCCGCCTGTGACTGTCCGCCTGAGCATTGGCTATATTGAGGTGACTTTAGTTTCCTTACCCAGGTTATCGAGGGGGTATTTGTAGAGATTATTCTATGGGTGTCCTGATCAGGTAGGGGTCGGACAGCACAATCGCTATATGTGTTGAGGCTGAGGGGCACTATAATTGGTTATGTACCTTCTTGTAGTGTATGGGAGTTTTGAGCCTCTCCTAGGGGAAACATACCTGCTACATTTGGGAGCTCACATATCCTCCCCTTTGTTTTTATTTTGGCTATATATTTTCTTAGGAGTGTGCACTTTGTATTCTAGTTGGCCTTTGGGATCGTGGTTACTTGAGTATATTTATGCTCTCTTTAGTTTCGAGTCCTTTTATTTTCAGCATGCCTTGTATCCTATCACCTGTCCTTGGTCCTAGTACAGAACCTGGTGTCAGACTTGGGGGCATCATAGCCCCTTACCATGCTCATATATTTGGGAGTGGTCACATTCTTCCCTCTACTCCATTTGCAGAGGATGTTGACTCCCTTCTCTCGGTCTTTACACTGGTGATCACCCTCACGGGGGTGGTATTGGATGCGTGAACATTGGGTCTACACCATACTTTCTTTTTTATGTCCCATCGTTCACGACATTGTTTCCTTTGGGTGTAGTTGACATGATCATTCCTCCCTATATCCTATAGTTTAGATTCTTTATTGACTATTTTGGGTTGTTTTGCAGTAATATGGTTGTCATGAAAGGTCCAATTTTTGTACGCTCTCTCCGAGGTTTAGACCCATTCATGCCTATCACATGTATTCTATTTGAACTAGCATATAGGTTAGGATATCACATCTGCTTGCACTTATGCATTACCTTATGAACGTTTCATTTTAAACTTAGGTAGGAACTCATTGCATGGTATCACAGAACCTTCATGTTGTTGTTAGAAGTGGTACTATATGAATGGTAGAGATTTCCTATACATGGGTGTCCTAGTTATCTCCCTTTTGCATTTGGTACCCATGCTATGAGTCCTCTCTTAGGTCTAGGAGTCCCTTTTAGTTACACCATGTCCTTGAGAAAGAGCTTCATACTCTTGAAGTTTATGTTGGCCATTCCCTTGAGACTCCCTTGTATATGTCAAGGTGTAATTGCATTATCATGAGTTTTGCTTGCCTTATTGAGCCTTATGTCAGCTTCCTCGACTTTGATTATCAGCCATATAGCCTGAGCTCGTTTCATGTATAGCCAAGAAAACCCATTTTACATATCTTTTTGCAGCTTGATTCCCCATTTTTTATCGGGAGGGGACTTTTTCCCAAGTGCCATTATCCTACACATGTTGTCCTTCCATTGAGAATAGGTATGTTCTGCTGCTTGGAACTAGCTTGTTTGACCGTTGAAAATCATCTTCTCCTAGATTTGTAACTATAAATAACTTTTATTATTTTTCAAGCTTTTCAAAATATCTGAAAAAAGTCTAAAAAAAAAATAAAATAAAACAAAAAGCCAGAGAAGAAAAGAAGTTATGTTTGGTAGCAGTCAAGTCATGTCGCCTTCGAATAGAGAACTGCATATCGCATATGTAGGTTGGGTTAGTATTTTGAGTTTAGGAGCTTTAATAATTTCTCTGAGTTTATCTCCATCGACTGGTTAAGCTTCCAGTCCCTATGGAGCCTCTGTTGATTCCTTTTTTGTCACAGAGATGTCCAAGTTTTGCATATCGAGTCTATGCTACCTACATTTAGTCACCATTTTCCTTGATTCTCTTGTTCAAAGGAAGTTGAAGCCTGAGTCGGCCACTCCTTGGTTGTCTTGACTTTGCATGTCGGCCATTCTAGGTACTATTACTAGTTTGTGTAGATCTTGTTCAAGTCCTTCCACATTTTACAGTGTTGCTGAGTACCTCGTGTTTGTTGATGGGGGATTCCTTAATTCCCTCCTTCCAGCGGATTCCATCCCATCGAGTTTATATCATTTATTATGGGATAGGAGTCTAGAATCATTTCAGTTCCTTGAGAATTACAGTGATCAGTGGTAGGTTCTCTCGCCATCAACAGTTTTGGGAATACATCAATGTCCCCTGATCGATGGATCCTTTCAAGTGTTTGACCAAATTACATCTATTCACACTTCTTTGATTGCACTCTAGTACCTTGATTTCCATTTTCATTATCGGTGGGTGATATCACGTCTATTAATGGTATAGATCAATGACTAGTAATCAGAGGATGGACTACTATGTTTGACCTCAACACATCTATTCATATAGTAGCGCATGTGCTCATAGTGGTTTGTGTAGAATACTTTCCATATTGGTGGAATTCCACATATGTTACCTCCTTGATCGTGCAAATGTTCATGAGATTTCAACTCTCGTGACTTGATTCCAGTGTATGTCAGATATCTTTATCCATTATGGAGATCTTGATCCATTGTATATCTTCATTTTATAGGGAGATGTTGATCCTCTGTATATCTTTATCATGGAGATTATGATCTATTATATATTGTACATGGAGATGACCACACATGTCATATATCATGCCCATTCATGGCCATTATACTCGTATGTATCTTGGACTACTGTGTGTATTTGCAGTCATATGCAGAGATATTTTTACTAGATTGTTGGATGGTTGGTTCTTCCACCTGGTTCTTCATCACTCCACTTCTGGGATGGATTTATAATGTATTTCGGCCATCATGTTACCCCTCTGACATCACACAATAGGGGGCATCTATTATAAGTGATTTTACCACACATGGTTGATCACACATTTATGGCCTTGTCCCTCTGCAAACTCTTTGGACAGCATGGACCAATATTGTACTTTTGATGTCTCCAATATCATCCCCAAAAACACCTATTACTTACTGTACAGGAATTTTAATCCCTTTATTGTGTATATACGCGGATATAAACCTTAAACCAGTGTACATTGGGATGTGTGCATAAGTCCAAATATTTTGGGAGTTTTCCTTGATGTGTGTCCGAACCACTTGTCTCTTGGCCTTCCATATGCCTTGATATCACTCGGATTTGACCTTCTATTACCACTTTGGATTAATATATAAGGAACCCCTTGAATACATTGAAGAGGAGGAATTGAAGAGAAAGAAAACTATAGTCCATTATTGCCATAGGTTTCTTATACTTGAGTCTGCATCCCTTTGTTTCTTTGGATAACTTTGTGTTATTCCAAAGCTTGCATTTTCTTGTGAGATTTCTATCAAGAGATGGAGGATTGAGGTGGTGGAGGCCTAGGTGGAGGACTCAGTTTCTTCGGTTTGCAGATGTGTCGACAGAGGTTGTCACTTGTGTAATCTCCAATTTGATTAATAGAAATATCTTTTCTTGTCCAATAATGTGGATTTAAATGAATATTGAATCCATGGTTGTGTTTAATTTCTTAGACATTGTTGATTATATATTATAGATTAGATGTAACACCATATTATATAGCATGCTTTTCTTATTTTTTGTTGTTGAGAGAAAATTGATAACACAGGAGGGATTAGAATCTAGTAGCCAGCTATACATATGGATACAAGGAAATACTCTCGTGACTGTGATAAATGTCAAAGAACGGGTAAACCATCATGACGTGATTAAATGCCACTTGCACCACAAATTACAGTGCATGCATTTGATAAATGGGTAGTGGATTTTGTCGGCCCTATTAGTCTGCCATAGAAATGGACTAGTGCGCACTATATTATAACTGCTACAAATTACTTGACAAGATGGGTTAGAAATGACGCCTATGAAATATTGCACCGCTGCGGCTGTGGCAAGGTTTCTTTTTGAAAATGTAGTATCAAGGTTTGTGTTAAATCTACTTTTACCACACATGGTTGATCACACATTTATGGCCTTCCCTGTCCCTCTCCAAACTCTTTGGACCCCATGGACCAATATTGTACCTTTGATATCTCCAAAAACACCTGTTATTTTCTGTACGTGACTTTTAATCCCTTTGTTGTGTACATTGTTGGCCCAGGAAAGGGGAATAAGGAAGAAGTTCACACATGCAACCAAGGTATACGCATCGCATGCGTGATTGAAGCAAACAAATACTTTGAAGGAAGAAAACTTCCCGCAGAGGTAGAATAGAGAGGTGTGCAGTGAAGGAAAGGAAAGCACAAAAGCGTGCAAGTGATAATGGCTGGAAAGTGACAGATACAAAATCTAGATCATGGTCATTTATAGTGACATAATCCTTCATCTATGCACATATGAGAGGATATTTGTAATTCAAGCCAATAGTGCCTCGTGTCAAGTCATGATCACCATAGCTGTAGCCTGAGGGGCAACTGATCATGATAATTAACCAATTGTCGATATGGAGTCGACCCTGCGTGGTCATGTAAAATATTATAAATAGGATGGATTCAATAGTTAGAAGGTTTGTTTTTGTTAGGGTTAATTACAGTTATAGATTTGATGGTTGATATCTGTATACAGTCATATAGATTAGAGTGAAAGAAGAAGATAGTATGGGATATGCAGAATGCCATAAGAGTTAGTGTAATAGTAGATCTTTGCTAGAGCGACGCGGATGCTAGAAATGTCGATCCAAGCGGTGTGCTATAGATGATAGCAATAGATTAGGAGAAATAAGACATAGAGCATGAGATCCATAAGTTTGAGTAAAAAAGACATATCTTAATATTAGTCAACATTCTGCAGACTGCAAGATGCTATATCATTTCTCATGCCAGATGAAGAGCACCTTAGTCGTTTTTCCTAGATGGGTTTCTACGTTATCTCTTGTATTTAATTATATGATTGATGTGGTGAATGGTTATGTGCATAATTACTATTTTCTCTTTGTATGATGATGAATTTTCATTAACTCTCTGGTGTTATGTTGTGTTACCACCTAAGTTGCACTTAGTGGTTTTCTATCAAGTGAGCCTGGTGAACCGGACAGGGATAACTTGTTCGGACTTCAGAGAACCTTCAGTATTGCTTCTGGGAAGCTTTATTGTATCATATCACATGTTCATACCCCATGGGGGAATTGTAATAAATGTTCTAGCATGATAGTGTCTGTAAAAGACTCGGTCTCTTAGACTTCATTTGTCAATCCGATCAGCCCAGGGTGTTTTTTCCCTTGGTTATTATTGGTTGTTGAATAAACGACTGATAATTTCTGATTTTTTCACTCCATACCTCCAAAGTTGGGGTGGTCGGCTTGGCATTTGTGCCTATTGAGGTTATTAGAGTTTATGTGTCAATATTTAAGCATGCTAGACATCATTTTTGAGTCATATGAACATGTCTAAGTCCCCCTAGGTGATTTTCAATTTTTCAATTTTTTATTTTTTTCAGTGTTTTTTATTAAATTTTAATTTTTCCAAAACTTAGGCTATTTTTTAATAGTTTAATTGGAAAAATTGATTTTGTAATAAAAGTGGGCCAAATAATCAGTTTCAGTCATGTAGGTGCTCATTTTAAAGCTAAGAGCACCATGTAAACCCATGGACACACTTTTTCCTAAGTTTTGAGTGATCTTCCATCACTCAGGTCAGAAAGCCCCAAAAATCAATTATTGATTATTTTAATTAATAAATTGATGAATAATGGAGCAAATCCAAAATCAATAACTCAATGGATTCTCAACCGATTTGACTGAAATCAATCAGATCTGAAGCAAATTGACTGGATCTGACAAATCCTTGACTGAAGGAGGTGATCAAATCAGATCCAGAGTTGATATTGAGCATCCTTTATGGGGAATTTCGCCCTCTCTCTCTCTCCTCAACATGTTTTTGGCTCAACTAGATGATTTTTGGTGGATTCTTCAGTCAACAGGTTGAGGTGTCAGTCAGAGCAGCCCCCCAATTAAAAGTTGCACTCAGTGAGACTCAGATATGGCTCAGCTAGACACAGATCAGGCATTGATGGACTCTCCATCAGTTGATTTCACTTGATTCCATGAGTAATTGCGCCCCCCTGGGTTAGATGGCCTGTAAATTGTATATATCCAGGCACAACCTCCTCTTCCAAGCTAGTTAGAACTGGGATTGAGGTGCTGCTACTATTGTATTGTTGTAATTCTCATTTGAAATAAAGAAAATATTTGGAGGCAATACGGTGTGGTGCCATTACATGTGTGGATGATTATTGCCATTGTTTTACTAAGGTAACCTGTATCTGTGGTCATTTTTTGCTATTTTCTTGTAGAGCTGTGGTTAAGATTGGTAATTAGCTTATTACAATCTTGACAGGAAAGGTGTTGTTTAATAAGTTTATTGGCTGTCACTCTCCTTTGATGCATGTTTAGATTTCTATATTTAGCATGTCCTATAAGCTTATATGCATGTTATCTTGAATCTCTTTGTATGTACTAATCGGATCTCACAAGTTTCTTGGCAAGATCTTTGATTACAGCTGAGTTGCAGGTTCACACTTTGGAGAGGATGCTGATATAGCTTGCTTCTTCATTCTCTTCAAAACATTTCAAAGGCATAGTCCCTCAGCATTCCACCTGAAAGCTCTACTGTGGATCTTCAAGGAAACCAACACTCTTTCTCTCTCTTCCTCCTTTAAAAATTATTAAACTTTCCTCAAGCTGGTTACTTTAAGGTTTCTTTTTAAATATGATCTATCTCATAAATAAAAGCATACATAGATCTAATTATCAATATCCCTTCAATTTTCTAGATCTTAGTTTCATTGTGCACATAAAGTTCAAATTCAAGAGATCTAGCTAAAATTGCCTTAGTTTCGCAAGTAGTTTATTGAAAAATTCATAGCTTGCTGTTCAATAATTTCAATATTCTGCAATATCAGTGCTGTTAATTGGCTGCACAAACAGCAGTCCAAGATCCCAAGGAAAGCTTGCTTTTCTTGGTTCCCTTTTCGTCGGTTTAACTAGTTTAATTTCATTAATTTTTTGAGATAAAGTAGGCTGACCCAAAGGCACTCTTAAAGTGATTTGGAGAATTTGTTATTATAATTCAGTCGCTGTCATTTATCAGGTCTGACAGAGAAGAAAAGAAGCTTCTGTCCAAAGTGGATTTTGGAGCGCTCAAATCCCCCCAGGGGGCTCTCTTTTGTCACATAATTTGTAATTGTTTTGCATAAACTGTAATATCTTGGTTTCAGCCTGTATAAGGACCAAGAAAGCTATGTTTTATCATTTCTTTGATATTTTAACCTCTGTAATAAAATCATCCTTCGAATAGGCTCTTTCAAGCCCATTTCCCATCCCCCGTGGGGGGTTTCGCGTCGGTGCCTTTTTCATCTTTTCTACTTATTTCCTTTTACTAGAATTTATCTGATTGGTAGGGTAGTATATTTGATCTTGTTTTTAATTCCATATTCCATATCTTATTTTCAAAAGTAATCATAATAATTACCCCATGATTTCCCAAGTGACCCGCAAGGGGAAAGAGATTCGTGGTAGGATTAATTAGAAAACCGCATTTGTGAAGTTGTGTTATTTTCTAATCTTTTGTTTATCAGCATTTTAAAATTAACCCCTCCTTGATTCCCCGATTGAGATCCACTTGGATCGAAAGAGGTTCTTAGAGGCTTTTCTTTTAAGCAAGAACACATCTTTTAAAACTTATTAAAATTTACAAGACTCCAGTGTGTATGCTCTGCACTTGGCTACAGTTCATTCGATGAGTCAAGCTGTATCAAAATTACTTGGGTGAATAGCATAATTAGGACTCACCTTCCCTAATTAACAAACCATCAGGTGAAAATCGAACACCTCGATCAAACCTTTACGGTGGCAAATTACCCAAAGGAAGCGGGAACCTACTGAAAAGTGACCTCGGGGCGCCGATCTCTGTCACACCCTAATGGGTGCGTTACGAACCCCCAGAGACTCCATTTCAGCCCACATATTCCTTGCGGGTAGCCGTATAGGCTCTGTTTTGGACATACTCCAAGTACTCTCGGGTATATCTGGAGTCCCCCTTAAGCCTAATTTAAACAACTCACACTCCAATTTTAACTTAAAACATACCAAGATGCAATCGCAAAACATTTATTCCAAACACATGCAAGTACGCTGATCTTTTTTGACTCCATTTTTAAGGCACTGGTCTTTTCTGCTTCATATATATATATTGTGTATCAACTTTGTGCTTTCGTGTGTATCTTCGTATCTTGTAATCTTGATTGCTTATAGTTAAAATATTCAAACTCCTAAATAACTGATTCAGTAGAACATCATTACACTAAGAAATCATCCTTAGTAACTTAATAGGGTCTACCCCCCTTAGCTTCATTAGGAGTTGAGCCTCAATGGAGGAGTCAAGAACAAGGTGACAGCCTTGTCTCGAGACTTGCCCCCAAGGACACACCGAGTGGCTTGAAGATTTCTGCCACGTGATCCAGGTGTGTGAAAAGGCAGCAACATGTTGTAATTAGTAGAAGGATGCTTGCAAGGCGTCACTGAATGAATATATATTTTTCGGCCTGTATGTTTATGTCTTGACTCACAACCTCCACCGTAGGTTTGATTGGTATGAGTCAGCTGCGCCACACAAGTTGTGCCAGTTGTGAAGTGGAAAGGAAGGTCAAGTTGCATGTGATGACATGTATTTATACTCGTTCATGCAAGACAGACTCCTCTGGCTAGCCACCTTGTTTCCTTCATTGAGCTCATTGGCTATGATACAAGAGACCATAATCCCTCGACAATAGTGGAAACATGGTTTTGGAGGTTAGCCATCTAAGAGATATCTCAGGTGATACTACACCTGCTTCGTAGGCCTTGCCGATGGGGCTTGCTCTGTCAGGCCAGTATCTCGGGTAGTTGTTGGATCGACGGGCTGCGCAGAACCTGGGTCACGCGAGATAGGAAAAGTTTCCAACAAATGGTTCTGTTGCTGGGACTTATTGATAAAATCAAGGGACATGTTGTGGAACCCAATGAAGAAGGAGATAGTCTCTAAACTGTTGGCATTCACGCAATAACAGAGTGCAAGAACATGGTTGAGTCATGCTGTCTCTGAAGGGGATATGATTTGTAAGAATTAGGAGTAATATGGAAGGTAGTAATAAGAAATGTTCCACAAAAGTTATGAGGATGAGTTGGACACTGGATTCTTGAGAAGCCAAAGGAAGTTCCAGTAAGGAAAGAGGAGAAAGGTAGTAGGATCTAGGAGGGCATATAGCCTACCCAGGGAGGGTGAATATGGATGTGATTAACACCTAAACGAAAAATCCTACAATGAAGAGGAGGAGTATAGCTCGATTTCTTAGAGAGAAAAATTGGGAAAGTCTGCAGAATCGTCGAGGATAGGACGTGACTATGACATTCTAGAAAGATCCCCTGAGGTGAGACCTAGAAGTTCCTCACCTGAACCACTTGTGAACACTAGCATTCCTAGTTTCAGGACTGGTGTTCAAGGAATCCCATCAGTGATCCCAGTAAATTCGGTAAATTCGAGGAATCGAGTGAATAATCCCAATGCCACCCTAATGGCAGGGACAAACATTAGACTACCCACCTTTAATGGGAATGGAACTGAAGACCCAGAGTAGCATTGGTTCCTTTGTGAATCTTTCTAGATGATACTCTTAGTTTATAATGCATATATAAAAAAGGCACATATGATCACAACCTTAAGGGGTCGTGTTTTGAATTTGTTCATGAAATTTTGTGTGATACCAATCAGGAAACCCGAGAAGACTCTTGAGGAGATTCGACAAGAAATGATCTCGGAGTTTCGAAAGCCCCAATCAGAGTCCCAATTTATTACCAAGATCAAGGAGATTAAGCAGGCTCTGACAGAGACTGTATGGGACTTCGATCAATGGTTCAAAACACTGATGGCCAAATTTAGTTTCCATATGTCAAACATGTAGCAGAAAGAGTGGTTTATTGCAACATTTCTACCACACATTAGAGGACCACTCATGCAGCAAAAGATTGTGATGCAGACCAAGGCACTAGAGTTAGAAATGAAGCTAGAGGCCTAATGTATTAGGGATGGTGCTGTAGGAATGACATAGTTTCAGCCACAATTAGCTAATCTGGAGATCCAACTCCAAGAAATAAAGAGAGGAAAATAAGCATACGAAGATCTCTATTGTATGCGATGCCAAATTAATGGACATACCAAAGATGAATTCCTGACCTATATGAACTACATCTCCTCTGCTGCATGTTGTAATCTCATAGATCAGAGAGGGTTACCAATAATACAAATGGATACATATAGTCATAACAAGCACAAGAGACAAGAACATAGGTAAGGAAGTATCAAATTATATTATAACATGAGGGTCCATACATACACAGAACTGAACTGAGTTCTCATCTCGCTCAACAGCCTAATATATATGATTACAAACAGTTACATATAACTACCCATTGGTTTGGTCAATTGACACAACCTCATGTGGCATACCTAATCTCCAATTAGTCGGCTATTCGACTAGTCGGCTCATCGACTAGATCCTCCAACATCTCTCCCAGGAACAAAATATTTATTCATCCCGAAGAAACAGGGGAGGTACTTCAACAATGCACTATTTGAGGTAGTTGCTTCTGGTATTGTTTGTCTTCATGGACTGTGTAGTCAGATAGTTGGTCATTTCTGCATGCATATTTCCACAATTGCATCTACTGTAATGGCCAGTTGATGTTGAAATTTTTTCCAACTCTGTAGTACTTTCTGGATGTCGATAGTCAATGTTATGATGCTTGACAGAGTCAACATATTTTCTTGGATGGAAAGGTCTGCGATGCTTTCCATGTCGAGTCCCATGAATTGAGATTTTTCCTTCGCTTCATTTAGTAGTCTTTTCATCTGTGGACAAATTATATTTAGTTTTTTGAGGCTCGGTAGTGCTTGCTGTACCCACTAGTGTGCTTGTCTCTCTAGTTTCTGCAGTTTTGTTGTTTCCAATACAATCTGTTCTCGTATTTTACTTCTCATTGTTTCTTTGATTCCAAGCCTTTTTTCTAACACTTGAATCTACTCACGATTCTTACGGGTCTGCTGAAATACTTATTCGTAATAGGTAGGAAAATCACAGAGTACTTCGTCCATGATGATAGACTCTTCCAAGTGGTCTTGCAGAACCTTGTGAGCTTCCAAGAATGTTGTATACTGTTGTCTTAGTAGTCTGGATGTTTCCTCTATTTTATCTTCCTTTATATTTTGTATATGTAATTGTAAATTCGACACCACACTTTCAAAAAGATGATATTCCTTTTCTAGCGGCTTGTCAGTGTCGGCCTCTATAGGTCTAGGTATTACTATTTCGATTAGATTTATACATTTTGATAAAAATTAGATTTGTTCTTTCTTATTGTTGTCGAGCTGCTCTCATCTAGTTTGGTTTCTTGTTGCTGTCTTTATGGTGAGAGTTTGTAATAGTTTACACAACTCTCCATCTCTTAGTTTTGTTGCGTCAACTGCAGTAGTCGATCCAAGTTGGCTAAGGTGTATCACTGTCAGTCTGTGTTCTTTTTGATGTTCCTTTTTCTTTTTGTATTTTATTTTTATTTTATGTCGATGATGTTCTGCCTATTTTTCTGTTTGTGGTTTTGTAAGTTGTTGATTTCCCCGTGCTTGGTTTTCTAGCTGTTGATCTTCATTGGTGGGTGGAATTTCTGGTTGAGCTTCTTGGGTGGAACTTGCAGCTCGATGTGTATCTAGGGGCATTGAAACAGGTGGTTGAGGGTTTGGAAAATGTTCTAGATTGGGAGGTGGTGGTGGAGATGGTTAGTGGTCTAGTGTAATTGGTGTAGCGAGGATATTGTCAGTCTACAGTGGATCTTCGACTTCTGGTGGTGAATTAGATGGTTCATCAGAGAATAGGTTGTCGATTACCTTCTTGATAGCTTCCTTGGTATCTTCTTCCAATTCTCTAACCAGTTCATTGTCTAGTAAAGGATGGTAGATATATGAGGGGATAAAGGAAGATGTGCGACTTGTGAAAATTTTGGATGTCGTGTCGGGATTCCTTAAAAATGTCGATCTGATGCTTCCTACAGTTCTTGGTTTTTGAGGTATTTGGCCCAGTTGTTGTGCGAGGATTTGGCATGCTAAGATAGATTCAATTAGTGGGAATTTGGTAATAATTTTCTTAGCAGAGGTGAAGAGTTCGGGAATTTTTTAAATCAATTCTTGGAAATCACCATCCTGGTTGAACTGTTCTTTTAGCGTCTCCGACATAGCATTCTTACAATTTTAGACAGGGCTTATGGTGGGTAGTTGTGGCATGTCCTCTTGTGTGATCTAGGTTGGATATGGGGGTGGGGGTGTAGATACTAGATTGATAATGTTCTCATCAACAGAAGGGGTTGTATTTTTTAACTTTTTAGGTCTTCCTTGCTTTTCCTCTGCATCAACGAACCACTTAAAATGTGTCTCAACTGATATTTTGTTTGATGTAGCATCTTCTATGATGTCGGTAGCCGTAGCCAACAATTATTCTTCATCTTCTGATTATGAGAGGATAAGCTTATGCTTCCCCTTCCCTTTTTCCTTATTTTCCTTCTTTTTTCTTTAGGCTTCTATTTCCTTTTCTATTTTCTTTAAGTTTTGTTTCATTATAGCATACTCTGGATTATCTAATTCATTTTATTCTTCTATCTACTTTTCTCCTTCCTCCCATCGATGAGTTGGAATGATACTTTTTTCTGCTGGTCTAGCTACCTGATGTTCAGTCGGTGTGCTTCTCATTTGGATAGGTTGTGGTACAATTGTCAGTTGAAGTCTACCGGTGTATCTTCTGACATGAAGGTACTGATATATAGGTGGAGTTCATAATCCTTCTCTTTTTCCTATTCATTCAATGGTTCTTCGATTGGTTGATTTATTTCTTTGCACTTTGCTGGTATTAATAACTTTGTATTGGATTGTGGAGCTAGCTCTTGGAAAATATCTTCGACTGTTGGGTAACAGTCGAGAGTTTTTTTTGTTTCTTTTTCTCTTGCATGTACCAGACTATAGTGTGGTTGAGATCTAGTTGAATGTGTGTTATTTTTGGTATACTTCTTTGGAGTTTCTGAGGCACCCTCCATCTAGTTGTCTATAGTTTTAGGTTTTGGGACCAATTTTCCAACATTACTTTTCCATTTGCTAGCTATTTTAGCATTCCATTCTATGAGAAGGGTTTGAACCTCCACATGTGATACTTGCTAGGTTCTTCAAACATCTTGTCTCTTACTGGACACAAGTGGTACATTGCTATCCAAATTATCAATGATGGGAACCTGATAATCCCGGCCGACTTTTGACATTTCTCACATATAGTCTTGAGCATGTCAGCAACATACTAAGCCAAACGAATTCCTGGTTTTTGCTTTTGTGTTGATATCTTCTAGCATGCCTAGCTTCAGGTTGCTCACTCGACCTATAGGAGTGAGTCCTGTTGCTATTATTTTGGCCACAATTTGTGGTGTCTGGGCTTTTATTTGACTTATCATTATCCCTTTTGTGTTCTTCCTTAATGGTGTTCATGTTAATCATTCTACCAATTCTTATTTTATGTGGATATGAACAGGCTCAACCGAGTTTGAGAGACCAGTCAACTTGTATATGACCTCCTCGAAAATTTCTACTAGTCTGTTGAAGTAGAATTTTTCATTCTAATACCATTTGATGATGAATTTTATAGTGGTTTCTTTTGTTCCTCTGAAAATTTCCGTGAAAGGTGTGTTCATGTAGCTCATAATGGTACTGTAGGTTATTTTCTTTGCCTCATGTGTCATTTTCTCGTCTACATAGGCCCATTATTTGATTTATGCCTAGGTTTTCGCCCATGAAGTTTCCTGTACCTTGGAATTTTTTATGTTTCTTAGTCTTCTCATGAGTTGGGTTTCGATAGATTGTAGTTCTTTTGTTTCTGCAGATGCATCTTTGGTTTTCTTCAAGGCCATTTTGTTGGTCTCTTGATCGGTTTTACTTATAGGGTTTCTATTCTCGGGTTTCTGAGTACTTGGTTTCTCTATTTCTTCAAAACACGATAAATGATCCTTTTCTGGCGTGATATTTATAGGTGGAGTGGTTAACGAATCTTTCGATGGGTGTATTAATGGCAGAAGTGTTGATGTAATTGTAACCTCCGAATGTATTCACTTGTATTTATTATGTATTGTAACTCGATGTTTATCTTGGGATGTGTTTGTAATGTACTTGAGTCATTTCATGCCCTAATGTTCCTACGGGGAGTTTCTATAATGTAAACAAGTCATGTCAAGTCATTGTGGGTAACCCTCCTTTGGTCAAGGGTTAAAGTCCCCGCAGTTCTGGGGAACTAGGGTTATTAGACTCTCCTAGAGAAGTCAGCCATAGTAGGGTTTTGTCAAGTTAGAAATTAGTATAAATAGAGATCCAACTTTTCTATTTATCATAGACTCACTCACACTCAGTTGTAGCACATAGCTGAGGAAGAAGAAGACACTGGGCAAGGAAGAAAGAGGTTACTGCTGTCGAGAGATCATCTTACTGTTTTCGGGTTTTAATTTTGGTGTTGATTCTATCTATAAGGAAGTTGCGGGGTTTTCTCCATTTATGGTTTCCCCCAAGGATAAACACTATGTTCATTGTCTCTTGTGTTTGATTTATGTGCTTGTTATTCTCTCAATTAAAGATCCTAATGTATTGCTAGCTTAGTGATAAAAATATAACATGGTATCAAAGCTAACCTGAGAAGAAGACATTGTGCAGTTGCGGGAACTAGGGATTCCTAATTTCTGGATCTCTCTCCATATATTTTCGACAAAAAAAGGTTGGAATAACTCTCCTCCCTAGGGCGCATCTTTCTGTCGAAGAAAAATCCAATTCTAAGTTTTTTTAGTTTTGGACCTGACACTACTACCAAAAATTATGGTTTTCCACAGAAGTGGAATTTTTTAGTGAGAGCAGGCCTGGATTGACCTCCTCCTCAAAATATAAGTTTAGAGATCAAGATCAAAGCATTTGGTTGGACCGAACTCTGGAAAACAAAAACCCTAATCTGCTCCTTAACCACCATTGTAGAATTTCAGCTCCAAATCCAGATCTGACATCTTGACTTGGTAAGATATAAATATTTTGTATTTCCATTTGAGGTTATCAGTTAAGATGTCTCATCATACCAAGGTTGATGAAAAGCTTGAGGGAGCTGATAACTTTTTATCCTGGAAGTATAGGATCTCCCTAGTCCTGGAAGAAAATGAGTTGGACTCCTATATCAGTGAGGAGGTTCCAGCTCTAGAGGGATATGAGGATAAGTACTTACATAAGAATAAGTTGGTTATGGAAAAGAGGATTATTTCTGATTCAATCAAGGATCACCTCATACCACATGTATCCTCCCTAAAGACACCTAAAGCTATGTTTGATTCCCTAACCAAATTGTTTGAAGGGAAGAACATAAACAGGAAGATGACTCTGAGAAACCAACTGAAGAATGTAAAGATCTATAATGTTGAGACCATCTAGTCTCACTTTACAAGGGTATCTAAAATAAAGGAACAACTGGAAGTAGTAGATGAAGAAGTGGAGAATGCAGAGATTGTGATGACCACCTCGAATGGTCTTCCTAGATCATGGGACTCTTTCATTCAAGGGATCTGTTCCAGAAAGATGTTAGTCAAGTTCAGTAGACTATGGGAAGAATGCTCTCAACAAGAAGCTTGGATAGCAGCTCAAGAAAAAAATATGGGAAGTGAACATCAAGCTCTCAACACCCACACCAAGAAAACTAGAAGGGACCATTATCGCTCCAAAGGTAAGACTTATCACTCTAGAATATATTGGGCTATTGTTAGATGTTACACATGTGATGAGAAAGGTCAGATATCCAAATATTGTCCTAACAAAGGAAACTCAAAGAAGAATAAGGGAAATAAGAGAAGACATCATGCTCATGCTGTAGAGGATGATGAACCTTCCACAAAGAGAATCAGACAAGAAAGTGATTCTTCAAGTGATGAAGAATATGTGCTGATCTCTGCTCTCACGAGAACTATCTCACATGGAAGCAATGATTGGATCATAGACAGTGGTGCTTCCAAGCATATGACGAGATTCGAAGAATCATTTGTGAAACTATCTAAACATGAGTCACTTGACAAGGTGAAACTTGGGGATGTGTAGAAGGAGCAAGTCGACATAAGTCGACTTGAACGAAGACCAACTTAGTCAGCCGACTAAGTCAATGGGCCGACTAGTCGATCAGCCGACTAAGTCGGTCGGCCGACTAACTAGAAAGATTAGTCGGCTAGCTAACAGTCGTGTCAGTTCACCGAACCGACAGGTAGTTATTTGTAACTGTTTGTAACTTGTATATATTAGGCTATTGAGCCAAGCAAAGAACTCAATTTAGTTCTG